>NW_004624808.1:11229803-11253850 GCF_000247695.1 Heterocephalus glaber
AAAAAGAAGAAAACAACAGAGAAAAATTACAACATAAGAAGAAAAAATTTAAAAAAAAAGAAAGAAAGAAAAAAGGAAAACAGATGCCCAAACCCCATAGTGCTAAATTAAAAAAAGAAGAAAGAAATGAGTCAAAAACTTCCTCTGTGTTTTTAATTGAGTAGTTTCTTTTCAGGGTCTTCAGCCTTGGAATCCAGCAGATATGGAGTAGGGATAGTGAATCACTGCTAAGGCCTATTTTATCTCCACACTCGAGTTTTTCTGTGTGAAGGCTCAATCCTGCCTCACCATTTCTACTGGTCATGCTTGGTCAATGTACCTGCCCTACACCTATAGTCACTCTGGCAATTCCAACTTTTCATGTCCCCCTGTGCACCCCAAGTCACTTTTTTGTCTGCCTGTTTTTGTGACCTATGGGTTTGCTGGTCTCTCCCACCTCTCTGCTCCATAGGTCCCTTTGTCTGTGTATCCTAGATTTTAAAAACTGTCTCAGCAAAGCCATATCCTTGCTCATATTGGTAGGTGGACCAAGTAAACAGATCACTGAGTTTGGTGCTGATGTAGGCAGTATGGCCAAAGAAGGGGAGTCAAGCAGTCTGATGGACTTAATACTAGCACTTTCAGACTCAGCCCCTTCTGACAAGAACAGACAAGCCTAGCCTGGCTTCTTACCATGAAGGGCATGGCCCTTGTGTTCCTCCGGGCCTGAGCTTGAACTTCTTAGTGCTTCTATGTCTAGATTGTGCTCTGCCATTGTCTCCCTTGCCCATTGTCTTAGTTACTTTGCTTGCTGCTGAGACAAAATACCCAACACCCAAAGTTAAAGGAGAAAGCATTGATTTCAGATCACAGTTTGTAGGGGTTTCAGCCCATATTCAGCTGGCTCCAAGGCGGGGTGGCACGGGAGAGGGGGATCACAGAAGAGAAACAGTTCATGGCAAAGCAGGCAGGAGGCAGTGAAGCAGCAAGCAGTAGCAGCAAGCAGTAGCAGCAAGCCTGCCTTCCCCCTCTCCCTTTATATTCCACCCAGCATATAAGCCTATTGATTGATGCCACCCACACCCAGTACTATACTCATTCCAATCAGTGGACTAGTACCACATACCCTTAATTCCAGTGTCAAACACCCTGGATACAGCCTGTGCTGAAAAGCACATGAAGCTTTGGGGGGACATCTAGATATAAGCCATAACAACAATCTTTCATCCAATTACTGTCAGGATGACATCAGAAACCCTAGAATATAGCTGCTCTGCTGTTGTTTTGTGACTTAATCCCAAACAATAAATCCTTTCCAGGCAGGTTTTATCTTTTTTTCCCCTCCCCTCTGTACTGGGAATTTAACTTAGGACCTTGCACTTGCCAGGCAAGTGCAACAACACTGAGCTACATCCCCAGCCCAAATCCTTTCCAAAAAACTGCTCCTGATTAAACCCCCTTGAGGCAGGAGATTAGTGTTGAGAGCCATTCTACATAATTTTTGGGGAAAAATTATTTCACAATTAAATTATGATTACGACTGTCTGAGGCCCAATGTCTTCTTGCCCGAGAGTCAGCTATGGCATGCGGAAAAATCTCCATTTTGCCTCTGGTCACAAGTCAAGGCCTCAATGGTCCCATGATACTGTGATGCTCATGGGCAAGAGTACATCAGCTGAAGACAACATGGTTCTTTGAGAACTGAGTAATAATAAAAGAAGAGAAAAGTTTCACCTGGGGAAAGGACAGTTTCCTTATTAGCCTGCTATCTTGTCCCACCTACTATTGTAAGAATGCTTTGCCCATCTCACTATCCTCATAAGACCTCATCAACATAAGATTCACATCGATATAGGATTATTGCCACCCCCTAAGTCACCCAATACTCCCTCCGATTATTGTGTGAACCCAATAATTAGTGACTAGCTTGGAGTGTTTTAGTTTTTGCCCACTCTGAGGCACTGACCTCCGAGTCCCCCATGTATTATGAAATTATGTCTCTATTGTCTTTCCTCTTTAGGTCTCTCCATCCCCCTTTCTAGGCAGATCAGAGGATTGATTAGCCTCTGATAGATTAGGGCATTGCAGGCTGGCTGGAAGACAGGATGTGACCTGTCAATTACAGAGATGGAGAACAGAGGCTAAACAACAGGATGTGACGTGTCAATCCCAGGCAGGATGCATGGGCAGAACAACTTCCAACACACCAGATCTCCGAGGATATAAAAGATGGCAACTCTTATGGCTTGTGTTTAGACATGCCCCAAAGCCTCATGCTTTTTCTAGGTGACTGAATCTAGAGTGTGTGATTGATTCATGGTGGGGTGGGCCCAAGGGCACTAGGATTAAGGGTGTGAGTGCTACCCCCCTAAGTAGTCTGAATAAGATAAAAGGGGTAGAAAGATGCTGTTAAATTTCCTTCCCATTTGCACCAACATCCTCACTGATTTGCTGCCTGCCAGCAGGCCTCCAACCTAAAGTCTGGCTGTTTTTGCCTCATGTGCACGCATCTCTGTTACTCTGCGCGTGCACATTAAGGGTTGTTATGTCTTCCGGCAGAATTGATCCCTTTATCATTATGGAATGTCCCTTGTGTCCCTGATAACTTTCTTTGTTCTGAAGTCTGTTCTGTCTGAAGTTAATAATGACTCCTGCTTTCTTTTGGTTAGTGTTCACGTAGTTTATCTTTATTTCTTTACTTTTAATCTATATGTGTCTTCATAGTTAAAGTGAGTTTCTTTTAGGTAACACATACATACTTTGATCACTCTGATAGTCTCTGTCTTTGAACTAGTGCATTTAGACCAATGGTGTTCAAAGTGATTATGGATATAATTGGATTGATATCTACTACATTTGATGCTGTCTTCTGTTACCCTTATTCTTATTTTCTATTTTGTCTTCTGCTTATTTTTTTGCCTTTTGTGGTTTTGGTTGACCATTGTGACTTTTATAGGTCATTCTGTAGGCAGTCTCTTCACTCTCTGGGCTTGTGTGTGAAACTTCCTAATTGTTTTGCTGATTTCTGCTTTGGCCTTGTTACTGTCCTAACACTGCAGCTTCTCAGGCACTGTATTAATTTGTGGTGCTGGTGCTCCCCCTCGTGGCTAGTATTGGCATCGCACATTCTGATGCATATTTAATCTGTTTTCCGTGACTCAGTATGTGGAGCTCTGTTCTTGTCAGTGCTTGGATACAGGGTACACAGAAACTGGTCCGTTAAGCAGCCCCCCTAAAAGCCAGAATGTTGGACATAGCTTTTACTCCTTTCTCTTTCCAGGGAGAAGATGGGAGTTGAGGGTTTCCTCCCGATGTGCTGTACTGCCCCAGGGTGGGAGGAAAAAGTTTTGTGCCATGAACTTTCCTACTAGTCTTAAATGCAGTTGATTTCATGTTCACCTGGGGTGCAAGAACCTAACTGGTTTCTGTATTTTTTCATATATTGTTAATTCCATCTGTGGGGAGGGAGTCTCTAGGCCTTCCCTTTCTGCAATCTTGCTGACACCTTCCATCACATGACACAAGAGACCTTCTGTGGATAGAGTGTGGAAGCCTCTTAAGTCAAGACTGTGTTAGTTGAATAAAATAATAATTGCCATTTACAGAGTACCTAGGAAGAGCCGTTGTTTTGAATTCTCACATTTAATTCTCGAACCATTCAATAAATAAGGTGGATATTACTATATTCTCTTTAATAAGAAAAAAATTAGAGCTCATGGTAATCAATGGCTTGCCAGAATGACACAGTTTATAAGAGACAGAGTCAGGATTTAACCCATATATTTCTGACCCTGGAGTCTGTATTCTTTCCTATTACTCCATAATAACTCTTTTAAAGTCAAAATCACAGTTACTCCATTTCCATTATGCAGATCACTAGTGCCCTATCTAGACAGTGACCAAGTGTTCCTCTTGAAATACGAAGCACCAGCTTGGACTGTAGTGTTGCAGCTGTCCAATTCTGGCTTGTGTGGTAGGCATGTGTTATGGACTGAATGTGTCCTCCTCAGGTTCATACATTGAAACATTGACCGCCAATGTGGTGGTACTAGGAGATGGGGACTTGTGAGGTGATTTGGTTACATACAGCCTTGAAGGTGGAACCCCCGTGACAAGATTAGTTTCATTATAAGTAGAGATGAGAGCTGTCTTTCTCCCTACTCTTTCCTCTGCACCATATGAGGACACAGCGAGGTGACCAATTGCAGGCCAAGAAATGGCCCTCACCAGAAAGTGACCACATTGGCATCCTACTCTTGAACTTCTTGATGTCCAGAAATGTGAGAAATGTTTTTTTTTATGCCACTCAGTCTATGATTATTCTATTATAGCAGCCCAGGGTAAGGCAGCAGAGTTCTGATTATGCCTTCCCCAGATTCTCATCTCCCATGTATCGAATCAAACATGAATACAAACACTGTGGTAGTGGGATTTTGCTTCCAGGGACACAGAAATGATGTGGTGAGTCTGACTCTCTCAGGGAGTCCTTGAAAAGTAGAGTGCTCTCCCTGTGCAGGAGCAGAGGAGGTCACAGAGATTCAAAGCACAAGAAGGGAGTCATACGGAAGGCCTGCTTTAAAGATACAGCAGTGCCCTCAAGAGGCTATGGAGGTGGTTGCAGGGATTTAGAGCATCCCATGGCAGGAAGCCAGCAAGGACACAAAGACCTCATTCCCACTGCCTTGAGAAACTAGACCTGGATGATCTCACAAGTGGATTATTCCACAGGCTCCTGATAAGCACTGAGCCTGCCCAACACTTGGACCTTGTGACACACCCAGCAGAGATAGCAGCTAAGGCTGCTTGGTTTTAAAACTTGTTTTAAGGAACTAAATTGGTGGTAATTGTTACTCACCAATACAAAACTAATGCAATTGGTGCCTACCTATTTTGTAGATACATCTGCAATCCAGGCCCAAAAGTTTTGTTTTTCTAGTCAGTTTACCACAGAGAATTCCCCATGAGTCCATTCTTGTGGGCTCAGAGGTGTTTTGGTTTTTTCAGCACCAGAGATCGAACTCAGGACCTTATGCTTGCCAGGCAGACGCAGCACCACTGAAGCTACATCCCCGACGCTCAGAGAGCTTTCTTTTCTGGGCTCCAGTCAAAATTGTCAAGTTTTCTGGTCATAGGCAGTAAAGTCATAGCAGCATTCCACAGTTAGATATATGTTACATCAGGGCCCAATGGGGCCCACTATTATGCATATCCATTTTTAGTGCTACTAAGGGTGAGTTGTACCTACTTGCTTTTCACTTCCTCAGTACTAAATGCTCAGAGTACTTGACCAATAAAATTTCACTAAGTTGAAAGACCCTTGAATTTTTTGTGGGAATTAATACTGAGGTTTTCTCTTGTTAGTGTGTTGGCACTGTGTCTAGACTAGTTGCTATTTCCTCCTCAATCAGCCTAGTATCATCAATGCAAAAAAATTGTACCATTCCTGGTGTGAGAGAAAAATGATAAGCTTTTATGACCATTAATCCTGATGTGTCAATTTCATTGGATTGAGAAATGCATAGCAGATTAATCCAGCACCCTCCTGGGGCTATATGGGTGAGTCAGAATGGTGTGACCTTGGGTACTATATCTGGTGTCTGGCCCCTTCTTCTGACACTCTTCCCCTGCTCTGCTTCTCAACTTCCATGAACTGAGCAGCTTTCCCCTGCCATACACTTCTGCCATGATATGCCTGCTTTGGAGCCAGCTGACCATGGACTTAATCTCTGAAACCGTGAGCTAAATTAAACTTCTCCTCCTTTAAATTGTGAGTATTGGGTATTGGGTACTGTGTCTCAGCCACAAGAAAGTTGACTAATACAGGTCTCAGTGAGCTACATTATGACACAAACATGTCACTAAGATTGAAGCAAAAGATCTTTTGTTGACTTTTGGAAGCTAAAATAAAGATTTTCTCATGTTCTTTGAAAAATGTACATACAGAAAAAGCCATATATATGATACATATTATCACATACATGTATATATACACGCGTTTATATATACATATATATTGCATACAATCTGAAATACATATGCTTTATAAATACACACACACACACACACACACACACACACACATATATATATATATGCTTTGTGACATAGATTTGGCCTGATAAAATAGTTGGAGGCAGTTACTCTGTTCTGTAAGGGTGCTGTGTTATATATAATGCTGAAACAGGTGGCAAGTATTTCTGGGCTTCCAAACTATGTTTTGAGCTAGAGGAAGAGACTACAGGCATTTGATAGGGTGTGCTTGTAGAAATGCTGCCCACAATGAGCACAGAAGCACTCACACTAAATACTTGAGGGTCCCTAGTTTGAGCAAGGAGTGGCTGTATGCATCTGTAAGGATGGATATCTGGCTTCTAGATTGCTCTGGCCCTAGCTGCCTTGACCTTGGATGGGTCCTTTCCTTTTTTGGAACCACATTAGTGTATCTAAGATGGTAACCCTGGCACAGATACTGTCTGAAGGTGCTTGTGGCCTTGACATTTCTGTTGGGTGATGGCTTCCTCTGGCCCCAAGAGTGCTGCGTCTCTATAATCCTTCTATTCTGAAGCTGGAAAGCCACAACAATCAACCCCCATGAGGAACTTATGGTGTCTTAGTTACTTTCTTGTTGCTGACACAAAATACCCAACACCCAAAGTTAAAGGTGGAAAGGTTTATTTCAGCTCACAGTTTGTAGAGGTTTCAGTTGATAGTCAGTTGGCTCCAAGGCAAGGTGGCATAGGAGATGGGCATTACAGAGGAGAAACAGTCCATGGCAGGGTAGACAAGAAGGCAGCAAAAAGCCTGCCTTCCCTGGCTCCCTTTATATTCCACCAGGCTAAACCCCAATGGTTGGCCCCACTCATACCCAGGGTGGGCCTTCCCATTATCCACACCTAGGAACTATGCTTAACCAATCAGTGGACTAATTTAGTTATCACAAACCCTTAATCCATATCCATACACCTTAGATCCAGCTACTTCTGAAAAGCCCAACCTATGAGCTAATGAGGCTTTGGAGGGACATCTAAATACAAGCCATAGAATAAGGTAATCCTTAGACAGGCTTTTTGGTGTTTTTTTTTTCAGCAAATGCTCTGTAAAGGTTTTCTAGGTTCTCTGCTGGACACTGGAGAAATAGTGACGAAGAGACGGGGTGGATGGCTCTTCACATCTCACACTTTAGTGGTGCTGTGACTTAGGAGTGGTGCTGGCTGCTTGTCTTAGTTTCTCATTGCTGGGTCAAAATAGATGACACCTACCAGTTAAAGGAGGAAAGGTTTATTTTATCTCAGTTTGTAGAGGTTTCAGTCCCTAGTCAGTTAAATCCAAGGCAGGGTGCCATGGCAGAAGGGCATGGCAGAGGAGAAACTGTCCATGGCATGGTAGACAGGAAGCAGCAAGATTTCCGTCTTCTTTCCCTTTTTACTCTATACAGGCTACAAGCTTATTGGTTGGTGCCACCCAACCCAGGGTGGGTCTTCCCTCTTCGGTAAGCCCATCATCCACACCCAGAACTATGCTAAGCCAATCAGTGGACTGATTCAGTATCACACATCCATGATCCAGTCACTTCTCAAAAGCTCCACCTATGAGTGCATGAGGCTTTGGGGGACATCTGGATATGAGTCATAACACTGCTATTAACAGACAATCTGCCTGCCTACAGTGGCAGTGGGGGTTGGGGGTGGGGAGAGTGGAGCAGGGTCTCATCCAGTGTGAAGCCCTAGGGGGCAGGTAGGCAGCACCAGATTGAGACTAGTGAGGCACTTACATCAGTTCCAAAACTTAGCATGTGGTAATCAAGATCAACAAAAGTTTATTTTTTAAAAGTCAAAATTATATAAAACAGTCACTATGAGCAAAACATCTAAATTGTCAATGAAGACAGCATTGCACTTATACAACCTGTGGGTTGAGCACATGCAGGGGGCAGGTGGGTGCCACAAGCCAAGCACTGAAAACCAGTTTTCCTGCTGGACACCATGCCACATGCTTACGATTCTAGTTCCTTGGAAGGCTGAGGCAGGAGGATTACAAGATTGAGGCCAGGCTGGGCAACTCAGTGAGACCCTGTTGTGAAGAAAAAATGAGAAAGGCTTGGGATGGAGTGTTGCTCAACACTCCCTGGGTTCAGTCCCCACTATGCCAAAAGTGCAAGCTTATCTTGCATTTTTCTCCAAGGCTATGGCTTCCTCCTGCCCCAGGATGCTTAGGCTCTTTGGTGCAGTATAACAGCTACAGGGAGAGAGACTGGTGATCTCTAAACACACAAAGGGAAAGGGGAAAGGAGTAGAGAGTGCAGGGAAGAAACAGCTGACCATGCTCTTTGGAATCAGGAAGACAGACTGCATATGTGATGCTGGCTTTTAGCTTTAAGCAGGATGTCCACTGTCTGGTGTGAACTGTGTTTCTGACTTCTTCTTTTTTTTTTGGTACCAGGGATAGAACTCGGGACCTTGCACTTTCGAGGCATGCAGTGGAAACACTGAGCTAAATCCCTAGCCCTTGAACTGGGTTTCTGAGTGTCTCCCTTTAAGAGGAGCCCATTTTCTAGATGCCCATTTTCAATGATGAGGACATCCTTTCTTCCTTGACCAGGTCCAAGGTACAGACATCAGATATCTGCCAAGGAACACTTAGCCATGTATTATGACCTCTTGAACCCTGTAAGAAGGTTACCCTTTACTTTGAGAAGGGGTTATTCCTATGGACTTTACTTGGCAAGGCAAAATTTGTGCACGTCTTTGTTCTAGGAATCTAGACTCTCTTCTGTCACATTGCTATAGAGGTTTTAGAGATGGGCAGTGAAGGAAAGGTCATTTGGGTTTAAGTCTGGGTTCAGATGCAAGCCAGGTGTGCCTGATGTAGAGGCTGTGCCTTAGTCTCTTGAGGCCCATTTGCCTCAGAGGTTAGAAGGAAATCATAGCTTCTTAAAAGCTTGTTTGAGGGCTGACGGTGAGCGTGACGATACAATAACACAGCCAGTGTCTGGCTTGTTTTGGGCCCAAGTACGTCTTCCCAGCATTGGTGATGCAGAGAGAAAAGTCATTGCCAAATACCCACTACAGGCTGTAAGCTCTGGGGAAGTAAGGAGTTCAAGGTGGGTTACGGATTTTCAAGCATCTGTTTTTAGGGAATAGAAAGAGAAGCTCAGCTCCAAGGGCCACGGATAAACTAAGAGTAAGTGGGCCCTGTCTGACAGGAGTAGCTTCCTGAGTGTTCAGAGCTGATGGACTGAGGCAAATGCGATGAGAGCTAGGCTCTCATCTCCCAGGGAGATCCTGTCAAGGAAGGAAAGTGACTAGAGAACGTTCTAGATCCAGGGTCACTTGATGAATAAATAGGAACCAATGGGAGAACATGGGTCAGGGAGAGCCTAAGGGTCTTATATCTTGTAGGCCAAGTTGTTGGAGTGGAAAATACTTTGCACACACAGACCTGGCTTTGAAGTGCTGCTCCAGGTATGCCTTTATTTGCTGATGACCTCTGGGCAGTTACCTTTCCTCTTTGCGCTTGCATGTCCTCTTTTCAAACTGCAGGTCCTGACAGCACATGGTGCCTGTGAATATTGCTGACAAAATGAGGAGTCTAGTGGAGAAGACTGGTTGCCTCTAAATGTGTTGGATAGCTTAGGGAAGAAAATGATATGCTAAGGACTTACAGCTCACAGCAAAATGGCCACATAAAGGATCACAATGTTCCATGATTGCCATAAAGAAAAACTGCGAAAACCTCACCAACACAACATGAATTACCTCCTATAGCCCCAGGACCAAAATTAACACACTTTGGTAGGACCAGAGGAAATGACATTTGACAAGACGATGGTAAATTACTTTCCAGGGAGATCTAAGACCCCAACAGTTTTGTGGTGATTCTGCTGTGGGCCAGCAATTGCTGTCTTGTCTTTGAGGAAGAACATGTGCTGTGGTTTGGGATGAGTGTGCCCCAAAGACACATGGCTTAACAACTTGGTCCCCAGGAGAGGAGGTGGTGGAACCTTCAGGAGGTGGAGCTTGTGAAAGGTCCTTAGGTCATTGGGGGCCCAACCCTGAAAGGGACTATGGGATGCCAGCCCATGGTCTTTTTCTCTTTTGCATCCTGGCTCACAAAGTTAGTGGATTTGCCCCACCGTGCACTCCTGCCATGATGTGTTACCTTCACCAGAAGCCCAAAGCACAGGAATCACCTGATCTTGGACTGGAACCTCCAGAACCAAGAGCCACAATAAACCTATTCCCTCATAAGTTAAATATCTCAGGTATTTATAGTTAAGGGGAGGCTGACAAATATGCCATAATAAATATTTATGCGAATTGTTGTTCCAGCCTTCCTCAAATGCACCTGTCACCAATTATGTGTCAGTGGATGGTGGGAAGTTAATCAGAATTCTCAGATATGATACTGGATCTGAATGACCCTAATGTCAAGGGTGGCAAAATGTCACCATGGTGCCCGGCATGGTGGCACATCCCCGTAATCTCAGCACTTGGGAGGCTGAGGCAGGAAGATTGCTGTGAGTCTGAGGCAAGGCTGGGCTATAGTGGGTTCAAGGGCAGCCTGAAGTATATAGCAAGACCCTGTTTCAAAAACAACAACAAAAATTCCAAAATGTCACCATGGCCAACCATACAGAGTAGGGGCTTATGGAAGTCAGGCCACAGGGCTTTGGCTCAGCTCTCCCCTACAGTGGGTCTAGGTTTCCCCCCAAACCATCCTGTGATGAACTGAGGTACCGTTAAGGATTGAAAATCCAGGCTGGTAAGTACTGCACCATCCATTTCAACTTCCCACTTGTTCTGTGCAGAAACTGTTAATCTTGAGGAATGATAGGCAATTATCAGAAAGCAAACCTGATGATTATTCCAAGCACAGCACTGTTCTACTTGCCATGGCAATCAACACATCCCTGAAAACTTGATATACAGTACTAATTGTATAAATGCTTTTTTTATTTTTCAGTAATTATTACAAAAAAAGGATTTGGCTTCACCTGGAAAGGGTAGCAATACATCTTCACATACTACTTCATGCTTGTGTCAACTCTCCAGGCTTATGTCCTGAATGAGTCTTTTGGGATCTTGATTATGACTCCCTTACACCACACATGACAACATTCTGTCATATTGATGGCATTATTCTGATTGACAAGGAAGATGCAATGAATCCAGACAAACTGGCAACATATTTGTAAGACAGTGTGGGAAGTCATTTCCACACAAAACCAGAGCCTTCCAAATCAGTGAAAATTTAATGATAGTAGTCATCTAGGGGCATGTCAAGAAGACAGTGTTTATAAGGTGAAGAGCAAATCAATATGGCTCAACCTCTGTACTGCTAGAAAGGGGGGGCAAAGTAGTAAGTTAGCCTGTTAGATGTGGGTAGTAACATAAACCTTGTTTTCCGTGATACTTCAAGTGACCTGAAAATCGCCTAGCTTAGAAAGGGGCTAAGACCAACAGAAAGTTCTCTGTACCTCCTGGAGTTCCCTGTGATCAGTTCATAGGAAAAAGAAAAAAAGCCAGTGTACCTGATTTTCAGGTGTTTTTTCTGAATAATCACCTCTTGTATTAGGTTTCTGTTGCTACATAACAAATTACACCAAATTTAGCAGTTTAAAGAACACAAAGTCCGGCAGATTTAATTGGTGCTTCTGCTTAGAGTCACACAGTCACAATCAAGGCTCTGCCAGACTGGTGACTAATGGATACTATGTATGATGGTTAGTTTGTGGTATCAACTGACTGGATTAAAGGACATCCAAATAACTGGTAAACCATTACTTATTCCCAATGCTTCAATAGGCACAGAGGCCACCTCCTTCTGTTGAAAGGGAAACCCAGGTTATTGCGCATTTGATTAGGATGACTGGCCTGCCCAGGTATGTCCATGAGGGTGTTTCCAGCTGAGACTGGAAAGTGAGACTGTGACCTGAGGGGAGATGCGCTTCCAATGTGGACAGGCACCATCCAATAAAAAAGCAAAGGAAGGGTGAGCTCTGTCATCTGGAGTGGACACCCTTCTTCGTTTGCCCTTTGATGGCAGGCAAGTTCTCTGGCTTCCGTACTCCAGATTCATAAGTACCCCTCCCTCAACAGACCCCCTTCCCTCTTGGGGCCCTGGCATTGGACTAAGTGTTATGCCATCAGCTTTCCTGGTTCTCCAGCCTTCCTATTGAGAACCAGCTAGCCTGGTTCTCCAGACAGCCTATTGTGGAACTTTTCAGCCTCAGATGAGCCAATTCCTGTAATAAATCTCTTTGCACATCTTTCTCTACTCCATTGGATCTGTTTCTAAGGAACCATGACTAAAATACAGAGAGAGTATTTTCAAGCTCATTCAGGTTATTGGCAGGTCTAGTTTCTTAAGGTTGTAGGATGGAGGTCCCCATTTCCTTGCTCTATATGCTGAAGCCATTCTAGGCTCCTAGGACCACCCACATACCTCCTCAGGTACAACCCTTCATCTTCCAAAAGTGATGGCAGAGCATGATCATGGAGTCAGGGAGGTTATACACAGGCCCATAATGATGAGTTTCCATTCACCAAGGTTGACGTCAGCATAGTCACTGCCATCTGTCCAATGTTCCAGAAACAGAGACAAACACAGAACCCTCAATATGACATGACACCATAGCCCAGAAGTGTCAGTCAGCCTTCAGGTGGCAGTTTGAATATTTTCATCTGTCCCCATCAGGGAGAAGACAGCTTTTTGTTTGTACTTGAATAGACGCTCTGGATATGAATTTTCATTCACACACAGTGTACACTGAGAAAACCACCTGTGGCCTTAGGAAAGGCCGTATCCACCATCACACCATTCCACACTGCGTCACTCCCAAACATGGAACTTTCTTACAGGAAATGCAGTACAGCAATGAGCTCACGCTAACAGACTCATTCGTCTTACTAGGTTCCTCATTGTTCTTAACTGGTTGGCTCAAACGAACAGTGAAACGAACAGTGGAAGTTTTGTCAGTTATAGTTGTACTCCGAGACAGTACTTTTTGGGCCCGAGTCAGTATAATCTAGGAGGTTGCAATGCTCCCTCCCAGCATCAAGTGTATGGCCACATTCATGTCTTCAGTAAAGGGGATGATGCGAGGGTTACTGTCACTATTACTGTTACATGAACATTTTACTTCCTGTCCCAACAATTTTTGCCTCTGCTGAACGAAGTTCTTTACAAGTATTTTGAAGGAGAAATATTTTCAGCAGAGAACTTAAAGATAAACCCATTAAATGTAACTTAAGGCTACAAGCTGATCATTCTGCATTGCTCAACTGTCTCTCCATCAAAAGGTAAGGTAGGTTTCCACCATTTGTGGAGTGATAGAACCGGACTAACAAAGGAAATTGGGACACTACTAAATAGAGGCTAAGGACGAATACATGTGGAATGTCAAGAGCCCATTTTAATATTACCTTTTTGTGATGTAATAGAAAATTATAGGAATTCAATCAGGCACAACATGCAATTGGAAAAGAATGTTCAGCAGTTAGGGTTTGAGTAATCCTGCCAATCCACACAGCATGACTCCCGAGGAGCTGTCTCAGAGCAAAGGGAATCAAAAACTGGGTAATAGAGAAGACAAATCTTAGTAATGGCCCTGACTTTGGGACCTGCTGCAGATACCAAAGCAGTAGTGTAATGACATCTTTCACCTTACATAAAAAACCACACCTTCAGAACAATTCTTAGGGCAACAGCTCAACTTTTACTAACAGAAACACCACATATTGTTAGCTTCTACAAGGCAATTCTTTAACACACGCTAGGAGACTTCAGCAACATCCTGCTACAAGCTGAAGCACAGCAAACTGGCTCCCGTTTCTCACTAATCACTGTAAAGGGAATACACATTGGAGGTTTGCATATCTTCCTCTTCAGTGAGTTGGATTTCAGCAATTACTTTCTCCAGCATCTTCTCCAGGTGATTAATTAAGTCTCGTCTTTTAAACCTGACAACAGAGATGTGGCATTCAGAAAAAGATACCCAAAGAACCACTGATGGGGGAGGCACCTGGGGAGAATTGAAATGGGAGCTCTCCATGTACCTGGAAACAGAGTGTGCATCCACGTGGTGAGAGATACCCTGGTAAATCCAGAGTGTTCATGGTGGATCAACACCCAGCTCAGACTGCTGAGACTGGTAGGCTGAGTAGGCATGGAAGGATGAACTGGACTCAGACATCAACGCAAGTAAAAGTAGAGTCAGCCTCAACTATGAGTGAGGCCCAGGGCCTGAGAACAGCAAGGTAGGGTCTCTTTCCCTCTCCCAGCCCAAGAAATGTACTGGCCCAGTTATTATTATTATTATTATTATTACTTTCTCTTTTTTTGGTACTGGGGATCGAACTCGGGACCTTACTCTTGTGAGGCAGGCAGCAGAACCACTGAGCTAAATCCCTGGCCCCTGTACTGGCCCAATTATGAAAAGAAATTACAGTTCCAGTGTCCACCTACCTTGCTGCTTCCTTGATGGTAAACTCAACAAATTGTTTCCTGACTTCCAGAGGTCCTTGCACTTGATCAAGTAGTTTGAAGATCCCTTCATATTCTGAAGATATTAACAAAAATACCTCAGTATATCTCAAAAATAGAGAAAACAGAATTCAACCTTGCTCTATCAACATCCATGCTTTTATGGCCTACAATGTTACAGAATGTATGCAGATTTTAAATGCTTCAATTAAGATTCCTGCATATAGCTACTCATGGAAGTTTTTAAAACAATAACCGAGTTTAAAAAAAATAGAGGGAAAGTGGCTATTGGAAAATTATAGTCAAAGGAAAGAGGAGCCAATTAAGTACCAAGATGGCAGAGCAGAGACTGGAAGGGAAGCGCAGTCTCTCTAGGACCCTGGAAAAGAGACACCTAGAAGACAACTTGGTGAAGAGAAAGCAAGAGGTGATCTCTGTGAGTTAGGAGTGGGGTGATGGGAAGAATGAAAACCGTGCAGAAGCTGGTGAGTTGGTGCACAGCACAGAGAAAGGAATGAGGCAGTTTGGAAGGCTCACCTTGGCTCCTGGGGAGGGGTCCTGCCTCTGCTGACACAGAGCAAGCCTGGAGGGAAACAGCAGCTCCAGGGAGAGACAGCAGAGCTAGCTGGCAGCACTGGCCCCTGGAAAATCCTACAGCTATTATAAACTGCAAAAACACTGTAACATTTTACTCTGAAGGTGACTCCCACAAGGCAGGCTAGAACTGGGGAGGCAGACCAGTCCAGTGCCCTAGGGATTTGAGTGAGTTTAATCAGGAGCCATTTTGGGAACTAAGCCACAGAGCAGCTATGCTCCAGGGTTTCAGGTGTCACCCCAGCACAGTGGCTGGGTGGGAGAGAGCCGTGGGAGATAATGGTAGAGAGGGCACAGACTAGACATAGGCCCCCCTCCCAGAAGTTCAAGCTCAGACCAGAAGGGGCCCTGGTCTCCGTGATGATAAGCCAGGATAGACTTGTATGGACTGACTTTGAAAGTGCTGGCATTAAGTCCAGCAGACTGGTTGACTTCCCTTCTGCCCCACTGCCTACATCAACACAGAACTCAGGGTCCACCTACTTGGCCCATCTACCAATGTGAGCAAGAATGTGGTATGGCTGGGACTCTTGCCACAGCCTGGGGTATGCAGACAGGGGCCGCTGGAGCAGGGGTCACCTAAAAAACCCACAGGCCACAAAGCTAAGCAGAGAAACCCGAGACTTGGGTGCACAGAGAGACATGGAAAGAGGGAGTTGTTGGACTGTTACACGTGTGGGGCTAGTGCTACTGAGCAAATATGCCCAGTGGGAAAGACAAGGTAGGACCCAGCATTCACACAAAAACGAGTGTGGAGATCAAATGGGACTGAGCAGTGACTCACTGTCCCTACCCCATATCTGCTGGATTCCAAGGCCGAAGACCCTGGAAAGAAACCACTCAATTAAAAACACAGAGGAAGTTTTTGAATTCATTTCTTTTTCATTGTTTAAAGTTTTTCATTAGTTCTTTGGAGTTCGGAGATCTGTTTTCCTTTTTTTCTTTTTTCTTTTTAATTTTATCTTCTTTGCTTAGTTTATTATGCTTTTATTTTGCTGTTTTTTCTTTTCCTTCTTTGTGCTTTCTGTTATTTTTACCCAATTCTATTAATTTCCTGAGTCTTTAATAGGATCCTTTATCTCACTTTTTACTCCTCTTCCTCTTGTTTATTATTCAAATTTTACTTCTCTTATTTTCTTGTTTCCCCAACCCCTCTACCTTTACTACTATAACCATTAAGCTTTATTAATCTTTAGATAGTTAACTTTATCCTATTAGTGTGGCATTGTATTGTTATTAGTGCAGTTTTTGGTAGATATTTACTATATGTCAATATTTGGTTGGTCTTAGCAATTATACTATAATTATAGATTTCTTTGCTATAGTTAAAGGTGCTACATTATTGATTCTTATGGTATGTAAATATCCAGTTTGTCTTTGATTATTATTGCTGATTTTCTTGCTATTGCCATGTTGGCACAGTTGTTGCAACTGGTTTTTTCTCTATGCCAATATCTAGATTGTCTTTGTGTCACAATACTGTGTTCCAGTCTCGTAGAATTCTGTCTTGAGACAATTACACTGCATCCTCCCCTCCTTAATTAATGGAAGGGGTTTGATTTTGAGACAGAAGCAAAGCCACACGCAGAATGCATCACTACAAAGCAGACATTAACTGAAGAGAACTTCATACTAATAACAGTCTTCCCACTATAACCACCCACAAGAAAACCACAAACTTAAGAAGACAAGCGTACAAAAAGTCTCCAAAAACTCCAAACGCCCCAGAGCTGATCCATGAGTTATCAAGGGGGAGGAAATAAAAAGCCACACAACTGAATTATTTGAAACAATGAAAGAAGAGGTTAGAAAAAAGTTCAATAAAGTGTTCAGTTAGCTTAAGAAGATACAACTAAAGAGATTTAATTTAATAAACAAAATGATTGGGTTATTTACAGAACACACACACAAATAAAGCTCAGCTAAACAAAAAGATATAAACCATGGATAACCAGTTTAGCAAAATTCAGAGGCCATGAAAAGGTACCAAACACAAATCCAGGTGATTGAAAAGTCTCCTGAAAGTATGGGCAGGAGAAGTGCCCAACGTGAGAAGACTGAACCGATACCTGGATCCAAGGACTTAGAGATACCTTAAGAACAACACAACATGAAAAACTGATCCAACAGATGCTAGAAGACAAAAAGACTAAGAGTAATTGGAATTAGTGAAAAATAAGAAGATAACACAAATGGCATAAACCTGTTTACAAAAATAATAGCAGAAAACTTTCCAAATATGGAGAAACAATATAACATACAGAAAAGTGAGGCTTATAAATCCGCAAATAGACGCAATTAGAAAAGAATTTCTTCACCACACATCATAGTCAAAATCCCAAAAGTCCAACACAAAGATGCAATCTTAAAAGCTGTTAGAAAAAAGCAATAAATCAGGGCCAGGGATTTAGCTCAGGGGCACCGTGCCTGCCTCACAAGAGCAAGGACTTGAGTTTGATCCCTGGCACACACACACACAAAAAAGCAATAAATCACTTATAAAAATAAACACATCAGAATTACAGCAGACATCTCAATGTAAATGTTAAAGGCTGGGAAGGCTTGGAGTGACGTGTTTCAATGCCTAAAAGAAAACAATTTCCAGGGCCGGGGATTTAGCTCAGTGGTTCCAGCACCTGTCGGTCCCGAGTTTGATCCCCGGTACCAAAAAAAAAAAAAAAAAAAAAAAAGAAATCAAGTAAATAAATGCTGGCAAGGCTGTGGGAAAAAGGAAGTTTCTATATTGTTGGTGGGAATGTAAACTAGTATAATAACTATGGAAATCAGTATAAAGTTTTCCCCAAAAAAACTAAACCTAGAAATTCCATTTGAGCCAGCGATGATTCTCCTAGGTATCTTCCTGAAAGAGTTAAAGACATCATATTACACTGATACATATATAACCACGTTTATTGTTGCACAATGTATAATAACTAAATATTGGAAACAGCCTATATGCCCATCAACAGATGAATGAAGAAAATGTGCTATTTATACACAGTGCCATAAAGTAGAGTAAACTTGAGGCATTTGTAGATAAATGGAAGCACCTTGGGATCATAATGCTAAGTGAAATAAATCAGATACACAAGCATAAGTACTGCATGGTTTCTCTTATATGAGAAACCTAAAATATAAGTAAAGCACAAAATAAAAGGTAGATATAAAGAAGATCTTTTTCAAATGGGAAGGGGAATAAGATATGGCATGAGAGGGTAGGGAGGGGAGAGAAAGGAGATGAATAAAAGAATTGAAAGAAAAAAATGGAAATGGAGCTTTTGCAAATGGGAAGAGCATCAAGAGATGAAAGAAGCAGGGAGGGAGGACAGGGTTAGGGGATAAAAAGAATTGAGGTGTGTAACGTTCACCAACTCTCCATGATAAATGTAAGCATTATGTGCTGCCACCATGTACTAATAAAAACGGAATCAACAAATGGAATGTTACCAAATTAAAACTTTGTGTACAGCAAAGAAAATTACCAATAAGAGTGAAGAGATAACCTACAGAATGGGAAAATTTTTGTCAGCTACTCCTCAGACAGAGGAAATCAGTCTAACATCTAGACTATATAAAGAAGTAAAAAATTAGTCCTCTAAAATAAAAGACCTAATCAAAAAATGGGAGCCTGAAATGAATCGACACTTTTCAGAAGATGTACAAACAACCAATAAATACGTGTGAAAATGTTCAACATCTCTGACCTTTAGAAATGCTAATTAAAAGAACACCAAGAGTCTTTCTTACTCCAGAGTGTGTGTCTATCATGAAGAAATCAAATGATAATAAATGCTGGTGAGGCTGTGTGGAAAAAAGAATCCTACTACACTGTTGCTGGGAATGTAAATTAGTACAATGGATGCACCTTGAGTCCATAATGCTAAATGAATTAAATCAGACACAGGAGGTTAAATACGGCATGCTTTCCCTAATAGGAGAAACATAAAATATACCTAAGGAACAAAATAACACATAGATAATGGAAAACAGGGAGATAGATCCTTTGCATAGGAAAAGGGACCATGAAATGGAGGGAGGGGGAAAAAGAGGAGGGGAAGGGTATTTTAAAAAAGAATTAACCAGTATTATGCACATATACCAACTCTCCACGATGAATGTAATCACTGTGTACTGCAAACATGAACTTGTAAAATAAGAATTAAAGAAAAGTAAAGAGGAACCATCCTTAACTACAGAAAACTTGGCAAAGGATGATGATGCTCCTGAGGTAGCTTGAACTATCTGAAATCACAGATTGCGAGAGTGTGGGTTTTTCTTGCTAGACATGCTGCCAACTACTTACTTCGTCCAAACTGCCGAATTGCCTTCATCACCTGACGCTTTATATCAGCGTTGATTTCTTGTGGGCTCATTGTCAGCTGATGGGACACCCCAGCCAGTGCAGGCACTGCTCTGATGACAGAGTCTCCTGGAGAGAGAGCTCTCATATCAGCTCCTTCGTCAACTGAGACACCACTAGGACTGAAAAGCAGCCCAAGCTTGCTATCATTGGTGGAGTCATCAGACTGACAATTCTGGAGGCTGGGTGCAACAGCATCTCTTTTTTCCATACCGTTAAGCTCTTCTGGAACACACTTTGACAAGCAGGTGTCAGGCGAGGTGTAGCTTCTCCCTGTCTTCTCACAGGCATCCTGCTTGACACAGGCACCTAGAAACCAAGTTGAGAGGCTCAATGTGAGGAACGTGCATTTCGTTGGCCCCCACACAGACATGTACGTGCTCCTCCTCATCTAGAATTGTTTCTCCTACAGCAGGAGGGCACACTTCAGAGAAACCTCAGACCTGACAAAGCGACCTTAGAACACAGAATACATGAAAACCGCCTCACAGCTTCTGGCTCAAAGAATTCAAGCAGGAGCTCAGCCATACAGGACAATGGAGAAGAAAACCTTCAGCAAGCCCCACCCCTTGTGTCGCCTTGCCTCGTCTACATGCTGAAAGGCTGGAAGTCCCACATGAGGTCAAAATGTGTGACACTTGCTCCGCAGGACTAGAAATCTCTCTCTGAATATGACTTTCCTCATCCTGCCACTTTGTGTGAAAGAAGTGGGTTTCTGTCACATCTGTGTCATTTACTCATCTTCTGCTGTTCCAGGACCCGGGGATCAGCAGTGAGCCAGCCAGAAACTGTCCCTGTCCTTCTGGATCTGATGGTGCTGTGGGGAAGGCAGACAGGTTAGCCACACAAGAATTCCAGCTGGAGCCTCGCTGGGGAAACAGGGCGCAGGACTGGGAGAGGGAGCTGAGGAGAGGGCTTCCAGGGCCTCTGGGTGGTGGCTGGGCCTTCTGGGAAGTTTCCCCCGAGCAGAGTTGGAAGAGGAGATGGAGCAGTCAGTGCAGATGCAGAGGGAGGGTGCATGCTGTGGCAAAGGGTAAGGTGGGGACCAGGGCAGCCCAGCCAGGAGCCACAGAGTGAAGGGAAGAGGCAGAGAGAGCAAGGAAAGGACCACCAGGACCAGGCTGAGCAGAAGGTTTCAGAGCCAGGCTGGGGTGAGTCTGTGGACCCAAGTAATGTATCCAAGTTCTGTTGTGGAGGCTTAGGGATGGGAAGGATATGTTATCAAGATGGATGTGGCCTGGCCTCAGTTCCCTCTCCACATGATAACTCTGGGTGCAGAGGAAGACAGTATAGGTGAGTAGGGGGCAAGAATGGAAGCAGGCTGATCAGAAAGGAAGCTACTGGAGCATACTAGTGATCAGTCATGTCAGAGTAGGAGAGAAGCACAGAAGAAAATGGAAAGGCTCACAAAATATAAAACTAACTTGAGGAGAGAAAAATGGAAAGGCAAGGAAAATAAAAATGCAAGGATTCAACAGAAGGGAGAAGAAATAAGGAAAAGATTGTGACGAATGTAAATCCTAGGAAGTTGCCATAAAAGAAGAAGAAGCAAAGAATTCTGCCACCTGCCTCTGAAAAACAAAGGGTGATGTCAGCTGACACCATGAACCATGGGGACAACACCTTGGGTGTTGTGGAGGATGCAGGAGGCCAACAGTACTGCATTACAGCAGGAAGCTGAGGACAGGCTGGAGGAAGGTGTACCGGGAGGAGAAGGCCAGCACAGCTGGAGGGAACTGCACACTGTCCTGTTAGAGCCCATCCCGTCACACCACTGAAAAGCTACTATCTGTTTTATCTCCTGCAGCAACTCCCAGCACTTCCCTGGTCTCATTCGGGTTCCCTTCCACTTGCACACATGCAGGTCCCTGTCTAGCCACCAAAGACATAGTCATCTTCTCCCTTGGACTTGGTCCAGTCCTCAAGATGGGGTTCACCTTCTCCTTTTCCTTCCTTCAGGAACAGGGTGCACATCCTCTTAGATGGGGCAGAACGACCCGCCTGTCTGACAGGTTTCTGGTCCACATCAGGCCATACAGCAAACTCATCTGGGTCAGTCATTATTTCCTGAAAAATACTGATGAACACATTCTATTTATAACAAAATCCATTCACTACAAAATTGCAAATAGATTTCCTATATATTGACAATCATGTACCTGCCTCATCAATGAGAGTTCCAAAGAAGGGCCAAGGTTTTGCATGAATCAACAGACACTCTGTGTGCAGGAAAAGCAGGAAGCTTTAATCCAGTAGAGTTGAATAAAAGAGAAAGGTGACATACAAGGTCTGGTCTAAAGCCTTACGTGGCTTAGGGTTAATCAGCATGTGGGCAGAATCAGTGAATCCCGTCAACCAAAGTGGAATACCGGTAATGGGTTCATCGAGGAAGTACTCAGCATTTCTGTGTCAACCCTACCTGGGTGATATCATGCCTTTTCTTGTCCCAACTTAATAAAAACATCATTAACAAATACTCAATGACACTTTGAGAAGGCTGCATGTAAATAAATGGTGCAGGCACAGCCTTAAATCCTCTTTCAATCCTAGAGAGACTCAAATAAGTGAAGTTAGCAGCCCTGTACACCTGCAATACTCAGGGTTGGAGGAAGAGAAAGGTGAGGCATAATGATGTGAAAGACTCACTTACTCTCTTAACATACAAGTGTAAGCCAAGATTTTCTCCACTATGATTGCAACACTACTGATAGGTGCATGCAGTGGCTTGTGCCAAGGTGCTCAGGGGGCTGAGGCAGGAGAACTGATGGACTCCACAAGTTTGAGCCACACTGGGCGGTGTAGTGAGACTCAGCCTCAAAAACATAAAAATGAAAATAAAAATTGGCATCATTAAAAACAAATGAAATCACTTCTCAGCCTTTGGTTAAGACAAAGCTAAAACAATTGAGGTATGAGAAAAATACCGTATTGCAAAACTTGTGGAGTGCAGTTAAAGTTAACAGGAAATTTTACAGCTTTGTATGGTTCTGTATTAGAAAAGTGTTACTGTTAATAAGCAATGTCATCCCGTGAAGCTGCAGAATCACACATCAAAGCCAAATCCAAGGAAAGTATAAGCTTTATATTTTTTTGTTTGGTGCTGGAGATCAAACCCAGGCCGTTGCTGTGGTGGGCAAGCCTCTACTACTGATCGACAGCCCTGGCCCAGCCTTACTGCTAAAATGAAGCAAAACCAATGAAAAGGAGAAAGAAAGCAATAGAGAGGACCATCAAGGCCAAACTCAGTCCTTTGAAACTCTAATAACAATGGACATGAACTTTGGCTGTGATTAATCCTGAAAGTTTATTTGACAATAACTAATATTAGGGATGAAATGGGAGACATATCCATGGATCCAGAAGAGGATAAAAACAAGAAGTAGGGGCTATTATGGAATAGCTTTCCTACAGATTTGAAAACTGACACGAAATAAGACACACTAAGTTCAAACTACTTACAACAGATGAAACAGAAAAAAAATCTCAATATCCCTTTTCTTTCTGGAGAATTTTGTAACAAAAATTCGAACACCTTTCTATCCAAAAAGCCTCCATAATGAGTCCCTCAAACGTAAGAACTGTATAGGAAAACAGAATCAAGGAGGTAGTTTCTCAATAATTTCATGAGCCTAATATAAACCAGATGCCAACATCTAACAAATCTAAAATTCTCAGGTTCGTAGGTGGTGTGTGGTCAGAAGTGGCAGGTCACCAGCTGGGGTGTGAGTTGGAAACATATATTCTGGACCTTGCTCCTCCTTTTTCTCCCTACTACCTAGCCACCATGAAGTGTAGTTTTCTTACCCAAGCCCTTCCACCAGGCCATTTCTGCCCTGGAGACAGCTAACCATGGAAAGAATCAACAAAACTGTGAGCCAAAAGAAACCTGTCCCCATTTAAGTTTTGGGTTTCAGGTATATTCTCCTACTGATGAGAAGTGATTAATACAAGGACACTAGAAGAAAATAAAACTATGTGCCATGAACTCTCTTGAAAATAGCCAATATTCAAAAAAAAAAAGAGAGAGATGACTAACAACAACATCAGATTTAGATAAAAACAATCATATACTGGCTGGGGATTTAGCTCAGTGGCACTGTGCCTGCCTCACAAGTGCAAGGTCCTGAGTTTGATCCCCAGCACCAACAAAAAAAAATCAGATAGACCATGACATGATGTGTTCAAATCTAAGAGTTTAACATTTGACAATCACTTAGTTTTAATGTTAGTCATTAACAAAACAAAAAGCCCAGGTCCTGATGGGTTCACTGCTGAATTCTACAAGACGTTTAAAGAAGAACTATCGGGGCCGGGGATTTAGCTCAGTGGTTCTGGCTCCTGCCTCGCAAGTGCAAGGTCCCAAGTTCGATCCCTGGTACCGAAAAAAAAAATAAAGAAGAACTATCACCATTACTCTTTAAACTCATCAAGGAAATTGAAAGGGAAGCAAGGCTTCCAAATTCACTCCTGAAAGCAAGTGTTACTTTGATTCCAAAACCAGGGAAAGACCCAACCCAAAAAGAACTACAGACCAATCTCCCTAATGATCATAGATGCAAAAATCCTCAACAAGATACAGGCAAACAGAATACAGAGGGTCATCAAGAAGATCATACACCCTGACCAAGTC
>NW_004624808.1:11268119-11323907 GCF_000247695.1 Heterocephalus glaber
TATTGTGTAATAGGAAGAAAAGGTCTAAAGGAGTAGGGGAAGTGGGAGGGGTAAGGGAAAGGAAAGAAGGGAAAAGAAAAAATATGAGAAAAGGAAAAAAAATGGCAACAAAATCTTTGCAAATAGGGAAGGGTGGAGGGGGTGAAAAGAGGGCAGGGGAAGGGGAAAAAAATAAGAACCAAGATACATCATGTAAAGGTACAAGATCCCAGTGATGAACATAACTGTATTTTATACCTAAAATGTACCAATAAACTCAATGGGAAAAAATTAAAATAAAAATAGGCAAAGAGCAGGGGATTTAAAAAATAAAAAAAGATGACAAGAGTCCTGCACCCTTGTAATATCAACTTGGCTAGGTAAGGTCATTAGACAATTCTCTTTCCTTTTTATTTCCCTTTCCTGTCTATACTCCTTGAGTGCACCACAGGGAGATTTGAGAATGTAGTAGACAACAAACAACCATCACTTTGTAGCTCACAGATACTGCTTTTGATCTGTTAATTTACCTTATTGGCATGAAGTAGCATCCCGGCTTGCAATTCCTCTACCCTGCATTGGATTCTCCTTCAACCTTTCTCTTTTGGGCAGGGTATTTGTGTTTAGCTCTGTGAGGCAGGGTCCTGGATTCTACAGGATATCGTTATCACCGAGGTCAGAGGCAACAGGAATGAAAACGTAGCTGTCTGTATTGATGGGGTTCCAGAACATGTTGGTATGTTTTAGCTTGTTTCCTTCCCTACCTCAATGGAGGCGACAGAGCCTTATTGAGACTTTTTAACTACATTTCACAATTACATAAGGCTGATTTTCATAACAGCAGCAGCAACATATATCTATCTCTAGCTCTATATCTATGTATCATACTTTTCTGGGTTCTTTAGTTGAACTCTGATAGAAGAAGGAAGATGAACAAACTATCAAGTGTCATTACACCACTAGCTTCTAAAATGCAATAGTTTTACTTTTTGGAGTTGTTTTTACAATTTCTTTGTTGACCAGATCAACATTTCCAAACCAAGCATAAACAAATACAGTTATTGATGTTAAGTGATTTCTTTAAAAACATTACTACATATCAGGAATTTGAGCACAGCTGGGGTTGGGTATTCATTATGCTGCTCTATGTGGCAACTAGGATGATCTGAAGTTTGTGGTTGTTATAAATATAACTCAATATAAAATTAAAATATACAATTTTAACATTTTAAAGTGTACAATTCAGTGACATTAAGCATAGTCACATTGTTGTCCAAGCATCACATAATTATCTAGTTCCAGAACCTTTTCATTATTCCAAAGGGAAGCTCTATACTCATTAGCAGTTAGTCAATTTCCCTCTCCCCAGCCCCTTGCAACCAGTAGTCTACTTTCTGCAAATCTGCCAATTTTTTGTATTTCATATATATGGAATCAAAATATGTGCACTATTTTGCCTTCTTTCACTTAGCATAATGCATTCAATATCCATCTATGTTGGAACATGTATCAGGATCTTATTTCCCTGTTTTGCCAGTGCTGCTGCACTGTATAGCACCGTTTATTTGCCCATTGATGGACATTTGAGCTGTTTCCCCCTTTTTGAATAGTATTGCCATGAACAATTGTGTACAAGTTTTATTTAATACCTTTTTTCCCAATTCTTCAGAATATATCTGTAAGAATTGCTGGGTCATGGTATTCCAATGGTTTTTTGTTTTGAGACAGGATGTTACTGCATAGGTCAGGTTGGCCACAAATTTTCTGTGTAGCCCAGGCTGGCCTTGAATTCCAGATCCTTCTGCCTCAGCCTCCAAAATGCTAAGATTATAAGCATGTACCACCACTCCCAGCTTCAATGTTAACTTCTGGGAAAAAAATGCCAAAATGTTTTCCACAGTGGCCTTACCACTTTGCTTTCTCAAAAGCATTGTATGTGAAGACTCCCATTTTTCTATATCTTCATTGTTATTTTCCATTTTAAAAAATTATGGCCATTGCAGTGGCTGTGAATTGCTATTTTATTGTGATTTTTGTGTCATTTCTAATGACTAATGGTTTTGAGCATCTTTCACACATGCGAGTTGTGTATTTTCATTGGAGAAATGTCTGTCAACTCCTTTGCTCATTATTTTTTGAGTCATCTTATTGTTGCGTTGAAAGAATTCTTTTAATATTATGGACTAGACCCTTATCAGATAAATTCTTTGCAATATTTTCTCCCATCTTACAGGTTGTCTTTTCACTGTATTGATAGTCTTTTGAGATGCATGGTTTTTAACTTGGATAAAATAAAAATTTCTCTATTTTTCTTTTTTCATGTTTTGATGTTATATCTAAGAAATAATTGCCAAATCCAAAGTCATTAAGCTTTACTCCAAAGTTTCCAAGAGTCTTATGGTTTTATGTCCTAATATTTAGGTACTGATCCATTTTGAGTTAATTTTTGCATATGATGTGAAGTAAGGGTCCAACTGCCGTTACTGATACATAGTTTGACTCCATTATGATGAAGTTGTTTTGTATGATTTCAGTATTTTAATTTTCACTTATTTTGTGTCCTAATAGTCAATCCTAGAGAATACTCCATGAACACTTTAGAAAAATGTGCACTCTCCTGTTGTTGGGTAGTTTTTATAGGTATTGTTAGGTATAATTGGTTTATGGTATTGCTCAAGTCCTCTATTTATTGTCTGACTACTTGTTCTATGCATTATTGAAGTCTCCAACTACGTATTATTGTAGAATTATATGTTTCTCTTTTTAATCTGTCAATTTGTTTCATTTATTTTGAGGATCCTGTTTGATGCTTATGTTTATAATTTTTATATCTTCTTGGAAGATTGACCTATTTATCAATTTTGATCCTTCTTTGTCTCTTGTTACACTTTTTGACTCCAAGTCTGTTTTGTCTGATGTTACTATTGCCACTCATGTCACTTTTGGTTGCAGTTTGTATGGATTATGTTTTTACCCTTTTACTTTCAGTCTGCTTGTGATTTTGAACCTAAAATGAGTCTCTTGTACAGAGCACACAGTTGAATTACATTAAAAAATACTATCTCAATCTTAAGCAAACAACTTTATTGAGATATAATTCAGGTCATGCAATCTATTTTAAGTGTATGATTCAGTGGATTTTGAGTAGATTAAATTACAGATATTCCTCATTTAATGACCTATCGGTTTAACGACCTACCTGTTTAATGGCTCTTCAGACTTACTACCCACCCTTTGGACTTAATGACCTGTCTTCTTTTTTGTTTTTTCTTTTTGGACAGTTGTGTACATCTGGTTTATAGAACTTCAATGCCTTTTTTTTTGGTAGAGCACAACTTGTACTGTAATTTTTGCTGATTATACTGTATACTATACTACTGTAGTTTTATGTTCTGTTATACATTACAGTACTGCATGTAAGTTATGCAAATAAAAACAAAGTCATCAAGTTGGGAGTTTCCTTTGACCATTTCTTTGTTCTACTGTAATGGACATACCATGTACAATTCCTCATTTAGTGACCAATTTATTTAATGACATAGTTGCAGGAACAGTCCTCAGTTGTTAAATGAGGAGTGTATTAATTTTTAAAAATTATAGTTAAATATAATATAAAATTTGGTATTTTAACCAATTTTAGGTATACAATTCAGGGCCTTACAATACCTTCACAGTGTTATGCAACCATCACCACTAGTACCAAAACTTATTGCCCAACAATACATCAATCCCTCCCTCTTCCCCTAGACTAAAATGTACAGGTAACCTATGCAGTTACTTTCACTGCTCTTTAGTTCTTTTCTTTTTTTTTTTTTTTTGGTACCAGGGATTGAACTCAGGTCCATGCGCTTGTGAGGCAGGTGGCAGGACCACTGAGCTAAATCCCCGGTCCTGCTCTTTATTTCTTCCTTAGTTACTTTTTCTAAGTTACTGTCCTTTCATTTCAGCCTGAAGGATGTGTTAGCACATTTCTTATAGGGGACTCTACTAGCGATAAATTGCCTTAGTTTTGCTTATCTGAGAACGTCTTGTCTTTTGTTGTGCTGGAGATCAAACACAGTGCCTTAAGCACGGTAGGCAGTGTTCTGCCACTGAGTTGCATCCCCTGCTCCCTCTTAGCCCTTTAAACATGCCTTCTGGCCTCTCATGCTTCTGATGAGAAATCAGCTATTAATATTAGTGCAGATCCCATGTGTGACTAGTTTCTCGCTGGTTTTTAGATTCACTTTGTCTTTGAATAGTTTGTCTCTCAGTGGACTCTGAGTTTTATCTTCTTTGCAGTTCCTTCAGCTTGTCAGGTATATAGATTTGTGTCTATTATTAAAATTGGGAGTTTGGGGCCAATGTTTAAATATTCTTATGCTGCTTTCTCCTCTTTTCTTCCAGAGGTCCTATTATGTAGATGTTGTTATGCTTGATGGTATCCCTGAGGCTAAGGATCTCTTGGGTTCTGTTCATTTTTCTTAATTCTCTTTTCTTTCTCTTCCTCATATTGGATAATTTCAGTCAACCTATCTTCAAGCTCAGATTCTTTCTTTTGTCTGCTCATGTCTGCAGTTGAACACTTTTAGGGAATTTTCCATGTGTTATTGTACTTTTCTGGACCATAATTTCTATTTGGTTCCCTTTAATACTTTTTTTAATAATTATTCTCTTTGTTTATACATCATTCTCCTGGTTTTCAGTTCCTTATCCTAAACAATGTGCAGATTTCCATTATTTCTTAGATTTTATTTAAGACAGTTGATTTAAAGTATTTGTGTATTAAGTCCAATTCCTATGCCTTCTGAGTGAGTTTGTTACCCCCCCACACACACTATTGGCCTTCCTTCCTTGTTTCTTTGCGTGCTTCCTAATTTTTATTGAAAACTGGAAAATTTCAATATTATCATATAATAACTCTGGAAATTTTGAATCCTGCTAGGGTTATTATCACTTGCTGTGGGTTATAGAGTTTTGTTTATTAACTCTTCTAAACTCTTTTTGTAAGGACTGTGTTTTTTGTCATCCATAGTCTCTGTTCCTTTAACTTAGAAGTTGGCTAGTGGTTCACCAGAGATTTCCTCAAATTCCTGGAGTAAAAAGAAAAAATACTCTCCAGATCTTAGTTCAGTGGTACCTTGGTACTCATTGTTAATTGATTCCAGGAGGCATGGAATACCAAAAATGACAAGTACCAAACAGACCGTATTGGCTTGAAAGGGTAGCAAGTAATAAGGCAATAAATGCTAAGTTCTAACTTGTGAATCAGTAGCAAATACAGATGAGCACTCAGACAAAAAAAACCCATTTTTTTGGTACCGGAGATCGAACTCAGGACTTCGCACTTACGAGGCAGGCGGTGGAACCACTGAACTAAATCCCTGGCCAGGGGACAACATTTTTATGTCAAAATGCACTGAGTACCAAATTTGGAGTGTTTCAAAGTAGTCAAGTGTCAAGGGGTGACTGTGACTGGGACACTCCTTCAATACTTAAGCATTAAGGCTGTTTACAGTTTTGGCTTAGCTTTTCATTTCCTGCTTGTGCTGAGTCTAAAGATTTGAGAGAAGTGAAATATTATGGTGTTCTCAAGTCTTTTATGGGAAGGCCTGCTTTGGGCATGCATATGCTTTCCTAGACACCTAGGTGTATGTGGGAGAATATTAAAGCTCTTACTCTCCAAACTATCTTATTCTCTAGATTTTCCTCCCAAGGTTTTGGCTTATCCATTGTTTTCCCCAGGCAGGAGCCTGTTTATTTGCCTTGACATATTTTTGAGGAATATCCTCCATATAGCTGTGTTTTCACCCTGAGAAAATTTTGAAGTTATGTCAAGCAAAGGCAGATAGTACCTTTTTGTCAGTCCATGGAGTTCCCAGACAGGTTTAAACATACATACACAATTGCCTGGGAATAAAGTCCAGTCTTCTCACTTCAGAAACAGGAACCCATATTTGGAGTGCAGGCTGCCATCTTCCAAACCACTGTCATGCCATAGAGGAGGGTGGGGAAGTGTATTTTTTTTTTTTTGAGACAGGTTCCCACATGTACTTCAGGCTGGCCTTGAACTCACAGTGATCCTCCTGCCTCAGCCTCTTGAGTGCTGGGATTACAGGCATGCACCACCACACCCGGATAAGGATAACTTTAAATACCACAAAACTCTCCTGCTATGTTTCAGTGATGTTTCTCATGATTCAGCATTCACTTGGTTGCTGTAAACATTGGACTATATTTTGGAATTCCAGTAAATTTGACCCTGACAGTTTTTCCCCTTCAGTGTTTCTTGGGAAGGACTGGACCTCACTGTATCCTTTCACTAACATCAGTCAGTCTGTGAGGGATGTTTGTTAGTTTAAATCTTTATCTTAACATCTTCGTTTGTTTAGTAGTGTGAACTTTTTCTCTGAAAGGAATAGAATAACAAATCACAAGAAACGTGACTGGAAACATTTCTATCATTAATGAACTTGTGAAAATCCATAAAATGATTTATTTAATATATCCAAAGCCAAAATCTCTTTGAACACTTATATTTTTACAAATTAATACAAACATAATAATACTGCTCCATATAAACTTTTGTATAAACATTAAAGGAAATATACAAATTTTTTTCCTTTTAGTGCTTCCAAAGCACAGAATATACAAGTCCACCTGAAGACTTTTTGTTGTCACATGCAAGAACAAATGTCCAGGGTTAGGGCAGCCTCAGGTGCACTTTGTAATTTCTCTAGACCAAATATCAGAGAGTTGGAGGTAGATTGTTTGGTGACTCTCCCTGCCCCTTCTCAAAGAAAAATAAGTTACCCAAATAGCAGCTTCTTACTCTGATGCAAACTATCCTGAATATTGCATGGTTTAAAAGGCACAACTGGGGATTACTGAAAACTCTGCTCAGCATACACAAGATGGCTACTTTGATTCTGTATGCTTAATCTTTCTAAAGGACATGGTAAGAACATTTTAAGTAGTGCTTCACTTGCTGATGCCCCCTCTTCACTCTGGAAATACCTGAAATGGCAAAGTTTAAATGAGTAAACCCTTATTGCCTATGGTAGGGGCAGCAATGTTTTATGAATTTAGTACACTGAATTAACAGCACCACCTTCCTCAACTGGGAAAAGAAACAACAAACAAAAATGGACACTTTCAACCAAAATTCCTAAGGCAAAAGCTCCAATTTTTTGTGTGTGTGGGGGTACCGGGGATCGAACTCAGGACCTTGCCCAAAAGCTCAAATTTTACTGAAACAAAATAAAAAAGTTCCACCACTTTTTCTTAGACTATGGAAGGCGATTCCCTTGACTCAAACATTCTAGGAGGCTTCAACAATATCCTGTTCCATTCTATAGCACAGTAAACTTGTCCTTTTTTCTCACAGGTCTTTTCATTAACATGATGATCTGCTGTTTATGTGATTAACATTGTTGAGAAGGCAATGGGAATCTATTTTTTCTAGTACCTTCTCCAGGTACTGAATTAAGACTCTTCTTTTAAACCTAAAAGTAGAGAGAAATTTTATTATCCAAAAGATACACCATTTATGATGTACAAGGCACAAACACAAGCTTACAATCTGCATGGGAATATAAAAATTTCCCTCATGGAAATACTGGTTTAGCAAATACTGATAATCCCAACTGAGAACCCAAGATTACATTAGTCTACAAGGATGAATGAACTAGACTCAGTTCATAGATGATTATCTTTCAGTCTAAACATCTCTGGAAAGACAGCCTTATCTATGGTTAAGGACCAGAGTTTGAGAAAATCAAGGCGAGTGAGTGGATTCTTTTCTATGTCCTGGATTGGGGCTCAACTGCTCAAACAAAACCCTGAAGGATTTCTGTTTATCCTCACCTCGCAGCTTCCTTGATGGTAAATTCAACAAACTGTTTCTTCATCTCCAGAGGTCCCTGTACTTCTTCAAGTAAAATGAAAATTCTTTCATACTCTAAAGATAATAAAATAACCACAATATTTTAAAGAATACAAATGGGAAATAAAATCAAATCATTTTACATCCTCAGTAATCATTATTCATGGGCAGAAAGTTAGGTATAGTTGGTATTTTAAACACTCAAATCAAAATGCCTGCATATGTCTACTAAGGAAACTTGTACATATTAACCAAATGTGGAGGCTAAATAATGGCTACTTGAAGTTGTTCTTATCCCTGCAGACTGCAAATACATTACCTTATTTATCTTATTTGCACTAAGGATGCTGAGATGGCGAGATTAACTAAGTCTATGTTTGTGGGTTCAAGAATCATTTTAAGGCCGAACAGTAAAGATCAGCAAGAAGAGACCTAAGCAAAGAAGTAGAGGTCAGAGAGCAGAAAAAGTGCTAATGCTGCTGACTTGAAGTCAGAGGAAAGGGCCACGGGTCAAAAGGGTAGTAGCCTACAGAAGCTGAAAAATGCAAGGGACAGATTCTCCTTGGAGTCCCTAGAAGGAACAGAGACCTGCCAACACCTTCATTTTAGCTTAGTGAAAAATATCTTCAGCATTCTGACTTCCAGAACTCTACGATAATAACTTTGTGTTGTTTTAAGCTACTAATTCTGAGATAATTTCTTATAGCAGTAAAAGGAAATTACTACAAGAAGGGGAAAAGATGATTGCATCTTTTTTGTTAAAGCCAGAGGAATTGCTTTAAATTATGTAAAAACCCAGTATTGCCCAAAAGTGAATCTCAAGAAGTAGCTTGAATCTATTCTGAACCATAGGATGAGAGAGCTCCCATTGTATTTTTTTTTAAATTTTGGTTTGTGTTTGGGTTTTTTTCTTTTTGGTACTGGGGATCGAACTCAGAACCTTGCACTTGAGGGGAAGGTGTGGCGCCCCTGAACTACATCCCCAGCCCTCCCATTGTACTTTTGATAGATGTGCCTTCACTACTTACTTCGTCCAAACTTTCGAACTTCCTTCATTAATTGGTGTTTTATATCAGCATTAATTCCATGGGCCATTGCAGGGGTAATTTGCAATGCATTTGGCATAGTTTCCAAAGTAGATGGTACTATGATATTTTGGTCATCTACAGACAGACTGCAGTTTTGAGTTCCTCCTACAAGGTCATTATGACCAGGTTTGTGAATCAGTCCATCTTTCCTGAGACCACGGAAGTCATCAGACAGAGAATCCAGTTGGTTGGATGGAAGACCATCTCCTGCCACATTCATAAACTCTGCTGGAGCAGATTTTGACAAGAAGCCATCAGATGGGGTCTGCCCATTTTCCATCTTCTCCTCATGGACATCATGAATGACAGCGGCATCTGGGAAGCAAATTAAGAAGTTGAGCCGTGAGATGAGTACATTATGTCAACCCTGTGAGCACATCACTGTGCGCCTCAGTTTTGAAAGTTATTTCATGAAGCAGGAGGATGTACCAGGTAGAAATCTGAGACTCCTCAAATTGAACTGAAGAATTTAATACAAGACCACTTTCTTCCCTCTTTCCACTACGAATATACAGAAACCAAGATAGTACAACTAAGAAACACTCACAGGTACTTGGTAATCATGGTTTACTATCAGACTGTTATGCTTTACAAGGTGAAAGCAACAAGCCTCACTTGATGTCATGATAACTTAGTCACATTTAAACAGCCGTGCTTCACTGAGCTTGAAGGCAGACAACTTGTATGTACCATGCTCTGCCTCCTGTCTATATCAAATATTCTGAGAAAACAGTTGCTCATTGGAGCTGAACATTCTATTTCTCCTCCATCACCAGAAATCTCTCTATGTATGATTCTCTTATCTTTCCCTTCTTGAAAGAAGTAGATTTCCTTTTACGCTCAGTCTGTCACCTCTGTGTCATTTACACATCTTCTGCTGTCCCAGCATCTGGGGATCAGCAGTGAGCAAGACAGAAACCGTCCCTGTCCTTATGGAACACACTTTACATGGGGACGAAGGCAGCAGGGATATGAGAGGAAGCCATAGAAGGGGCCTCCAGGACCTCTGGAGGATGGCAGGGTCTTTTGGAAGCTGTCCCTTGAGTAGAGCCTGAGGAGATAGAGCAGCACATGCAGATGCAGAGAGAGTGTGCAGGCTGTTATAAGTGCAAGGGGCAGGGCCATAAGGGGCAGAACCAGGGGCCACAGAGTACAAGACAGAGGCAGAGAGATTGAGGAAGAAACTGCCAGGATCAGGGTGAGGAAAGGATGGCAGAGCCAGGCCAGGCTCAGCTTGTGGACCACAGTCACGAGTTCAGGTTGTGTTCTGGATTCTTAGGAATGTGGAGGTCGGGTTTTCAGGATGGACACGGCCTGACCTCATTTGCTCACCCACATCTCTCTGGCTGCAGGGTAATGAATGGTTAGGAGCAAGAATGGGAATCGGGGAGATCAGAAAAGAAGCTGTCATAGTAGCTTGGTGAGAGATCATAGCAGTGGGAAATAAGGGGATTGAGAGAAATGGTAGGATACAGAGATGACATTGAATGTCAAGTTTCCCCTGGACTTGCCAAATGGATGGAAGTGAGAAAATAAAAGAAAAATCATGAATGAGTCCACGGCTTATCATCCGAACCAGTGGGTAAGTGATAGTGCCAGAGGTATGCATGAACCAGGAGGCTGTCACTCTTGAGAGTGGATTGTGGCCAATTTTTCCTGACTCTTGATTCGGTAACAGTACAGAGCTTGGCACTGATATTAGCATTAGTTACACTCGGGAAATCTGCAAACACTACAGTCTAGGGTTTGTCTACCTTCCCAACGTGCACAGGTGCTGTATTTTACCACATCCCTGGATGGTGCTAACTGCCATGTAGAAGGATGTCAGGAGAGCTGTTCTGAAGGAGGTCATGATCTGTACTGCCGTTGAAACCCATGAAACCTATTGAGTTTTATATGTCCATTAGACACCTGAGGAGATGCCATGTTCATGGTGAAATCAGAGTGTGGAGTTGAGGAGCAAGTCATAGTCTAGAGGTATAAATATCAGATCTGTTGAAATAGAAATCAAATTCATATTCCCAAGATCACACGGGATTATCCAGGGAGAGAGTTCACTGAAGAGAAGAGGTCCTGGGACTAAGCTTTGGGGCCCTTCAGTATCCAGAGGTGGGAGAGAAAGGGGAAAAAACAGAACAAAGCAAGGTATCTGGGAACACAAGAAGCTTTTCATGGAGGAAGAAGTAAATAACTGTCAAATGCTGCTAGAAGGAATGGCAAGGTGACCCTGGGAATGGTTTCAGTGGGGCCAAGGAGGAAGAGACCAGACTGTACTGCATGAGCACATGGATAGGTGACAGCACAGAAAGCAAATGCAGATCCACCCTCTTAGCCCGTTCATTGTATCTGCCTCGGAAACCTGCTCCAAATGGTGACAGCAAACATGCTCATCACGCTCTACTTTTTCATCAGTTATTGATATTTACTTACTTATCAAGCCATGTTTTACTTACTATTCACATATTAATACAATGTGTTAATTACTATATAATTATGGATCATCCCCCCATATAGATTGAAATTTTTGAAACAGAGTTACTGCTTCCCATAGGGCCTGTTGTAGTTACCACATAGATGATATAATAATGGTTTGCTTAAAGAAAAAAAAGTACAGAGAAAAGGAACACAAGAAAAGGAAAATAAAGTTATTGAGCATCTTTAAGGATTCACAACCACTAACTCTATACCTGCATGCACAAGGGTGGGTTTCAGGAGGTTTGGGTAAGAGGGGAACCATGAGGCCGAGAGCGGTCCCTTTTCGCCCACGTGGTTGGTCACAATAGGTGGTGTTTGTGGTTTCCTCAAGAGCAGGGACATACTCCGCCTTCTCTTAGCTGACATAGGACTGGGTTCTCCAGGACGTTTCAATTTGTTTTGTGGTCCTGCTACAAATTCATCTGCTTCATCAATCATCATTCCCTGGAAAATAATGAACACACTCCATTAAAGACAAAAATTCGACTCTCAAGAAATTTCAGTCTTCATATGCATAAACAACCAGTCATGAGTTATAACACTTATATAAGTCAGTCATAGGCCAAATATTTACCAACTCTGTTCTCAGAAAATGCAATTCAATTTTAATCCTGTCTATAAAGGAGGAAATTAACACACAAAGTGTTGTCCAAAGACAAACATACTACAGCAATGATTAATTGGAAAGCCTATGAGCAGCTCTTATCAACCAAAATGGGATAAACTCACAGTTGCCATTTTGTATTAAGACATCAGTAGGGGAACTATGGTATATTCTCCTTCTGGTGCTTTACATCACCATTAAGAAACACTATAGTGATACGTGCATACCCATGTTTATAACAGCACAATTCCCAATAGCTAAGCTCCAGAAACAACCTAAATGACTGGCAAGAATTATATGAGACATCTACAATATATAAATAAGTGAATAAAATAAAGGAGCGATGATAGGAAACTAGAAGGTAGGTTCTTGGAGATAGGGAAGGGACTCAGGGGAAGGGGAGAGGGGCTAAAGAGATTGAAAGTGACCAAGATAGGTTATACACATATACCAGCTTCCCAAAACAGACATCACCATCTTGTATTATAAACACGCAGTTAAAAAAGAAACATTAATACTGTACAGAATGCTACCTGTAAGTGGAGAAGGTTCACCCACACCTCAAATATGGATTTAGATATGTTCACCTTGGTACTGGGCAGGGAACAAGGAACTTTTACTCCTTTAGGTAGATAAAAGTACAGAAGGAGGTAGACAGCAGCACAGAAGGCTGAGAGCTGTTCTCATCCAAGGATAACTCAAGAATATGCGCCCTATTATTTGAACAAAATCATGATAAATGACCTTTCCAAAGGATTTTTCCCCATAAACCATACAGAAAGGGGGAAGTATTGTCACTGAGCATTTGCTACGTGCCCAGCAATGTTCTGAATAGTGTTATATGTACTAACTCACTTAATACTCCACAGAACTCAGTCAGTTAGGTATAATTATCATCCCTAGGGCTACATATGAAGAAACCAAGACAAAGAAGGATTTATTTCTATTTTTATTGCTACGTGCTTGAGATACACAATAATTACATTTGTTTTGGGGAACGGCACATACATATTGTATCTTGATCATCTTTGAACCCCTTCCCTAGGTCTCCCTTCTTATCCCCAAAAAGCCTGCCTCCCTGTTTCCTACCATCAAGGTACAGAAAGATAAAAAACACAACTCTGTAATTAATCGAGGAATACGGTGATACCTCTGAATCCAGTTTTGTTACAAAAAGATTACTGTTTGGTCTGTGCCTTAATACCCGTGGTCTTCTCCATGAGCACAGATATAAGCCATTTTGTTTTCGTGCTTAAATGGTAAAGTCAATATATCTTACACATACACATATGCACATATACCCCATATTTGATCTCCAGTCATATAATTCAAATAAAGTGAAATCACCAGCCACTTCATATTTCAAAGGGCACACTCATCACTGTCTAGAATAAGGCATGTTCAACCTATGGCCCCAAGGCCTTTTGTCCACTTTTCTTTTAATTTTTTTTTGAGGGGGACACAGGTTCTCCCTATGTAGTTCAGGCTGACCTTCAACTCACTATGTAGGCCAGGCTGGCCTCGAACTCACAGCGTTCTTCCTGCCTCAGCCTCCCAAGTGCTGGGATTACAGGCATGCACCGCCATGCCTGGTCACTTGTCCACTTTTAAAAAATGTTATAGTAGCAAATATAAAAAATAAAGGAAGTTTTGTTATTTATATACATGAACTTCCTTCAATGCAACCCAGGTAAGTCAAAAGGCTGGACACACCTAGTAGAACACTACAGATCTAAATCATGGAAACAAGGGGAAATAATTGGTAATCTCAATATTAAATGCAATAGTGTGTGGTGGTGGGAGTGTGTGCCAGAAAGGCATGGGTTCAAATCCTGGCTCTTAAAAGCTATATCGCAGTGTTTTGACACTTGACTACTGTAAGCCTTGATTTCTTCTCGCTAAAGAGCAGACAATACCATTCATCTTGCAAAATGGTCATGGATATTAAAATATAATTACTTAACGCACCAGGCCCTATTAGATACTCAACAAATTAGCTATTAGTCTTAAGCAACACATTTTTGTATCAAGAGACTTCCACTTTCCTTCCATGAAGAGCCCTGGTGTCATATTTTGTCTCTGAGTTGTACTCATCTTGCCAAAAAGAATTATAGCAAGAATTTTATAATTTAAACAGAGATAGAAATAGGTATCCTACCTTTTTATCTTGTTTAAATGGATTCCCAAAAGTATGTAGTCTTTTTGGTTGATCTGGATCAATCTCTCGAAGTGGAGAAGCCAAGGTCTTCAGATATTCCTGATAGTTACCCATTTGTGCAACCGGAACACTATGAAGGGAATCTGCAAAATCACCATCAAAGAAATCGATACGGCTGAAATGCATGGTCCTTTCGAGAGGAGATGATTATTGTCTGATTTAGCAATGTATATCTCAGATGAGATTGGGCAAGTGCAGGGTGGTATGGCCATAGACAGCAATGTATATCTCAGCATCAAATAAAATCTAAAATCTCGAATCTAGCATTCTAAAATCTTCAATGACCTCTCTTCATCCCAATCATTACTTAGTCAATCATTACTACTGCCTTAGGTCTCACATTACCAGGACCAGAACAATTCCCTTACCTGTAACCCAGGTTTGAGAATGAGCTGACTTCCCTTATACCCTCACCCTGCCTCGAAACACTATGCATCTTGTGCATTTCAAAAAGCCTAGGCTCCTTGGCATTCTCTTACCATGCAGAAAATCTTCATTAATGGGTCTTAACCTCTGAGGATTTGATTAAATATTTAGCCTCTCTTTCTAGAAAAGCCCCTATATACACAAAAATGCATAATTTCAGAGGGCTGGCCAGGCTTAGATTTGCTCATTTTACTTGATAGGTGATTCCAAATAAAGTTAACAGAATAAAGGCAAATTACACGCACAATTCTGGACACTATTAGTTCATTACTTTCGTATAAATGAGGTAGTGTCTATTGAATTCATCACAGTGTCTGGATAGTAGAGCGTCTCAGTGTGCAGTTTGGGAAATCTGATGGGTCTAGGCACTACTGTCAAGTCACTTCCAATAGGGTAAATACGGACAAACTCCTAAAATGTTTGCTATCAGTTTCAATGCCCATGTACTTGATATAAAGACATTATCTACCTTCAGGTGCTGCCTGAGGGATATAAGAACTAAAGCATGAAAGTATGGGAAGTGTGGTGTTTGTGCTGATTAATGCATACTTGCCTTTACACTTAGAAAAATAAAGTATGTCTAGGGATACAGGGGTACAAAGAAAACAAGCATTTTATACATTAAAGAATTAGGAAATAACCTGCTCATTATGCAATAAACACTTCCATTTAAGTCACACCTGGCGTTTTCTTTCTTTTCTTTTGGTGCCGCGGATCGAACTTGGGACCTTGCCCTTGTGAGGCAGGCGGTGGAACCACTGAGCTAAATCCCGGGGCCCACACCTGGCTTTTTCTTAATGGAAAAGTACTCTATTGTTTATTTACCTTCATCTTGTCCAACAATAAACTTGTGTGTTTTCAGTAGGTTCGATCTCATTCTGGTCAACTGATCCAAAAGATCTCTACGTGGAATATCATAAGCATTTCTATATGTGTGAGGTTTCAAATTCTATTTGAAATCAGACAAATAATTTCAGTTACTCCTGAGGCTTCTAATATCAAAATGTAATAGCCCTTTTAAAATCTTACCGAAGAGAGGTATATTTAATATAACTAACTATGGTAGAATTTTTTCATTGGAAAATTTTTGATTTTTAACACACCTACGAAGTATTAAAGACCTGGGGACTATCCCTTTTCCCAGTATATCACTTAAAACTCCAAGTCCAGAGATTTGCACCTTGGCGGCCTTGCAGGGCCACTGCTTGTGATCTGGATTGGTTCCCCAGGCAGCCATGGAGGTAGGCTGCTGTCACCTCCCTGGACCACCACAGGGGCTGACCCCTCAGGGAGTGCAGTTAGGTGAGAGTCCCCTGCAGTGCCTTAGGGATGCCCTGCTCCACTAGGCTGCCTGCCAGGGATCGAGGGTGGCAGGGTGGGGGAAATCGCTCATAGAGGTCCCTGCTGGGCTGCCCCAGACTCTCTCCAAGCTGCGTCAATGTCTGAGCCTCTTCCTCCCCATCCTCCTTCCTCCCTCTCTTTTCCAACAGCACTGTAGCCTGGAGGCTCCTCTACCTACTGCACTCCCATTCTCCTTTATCTTTCACAGGTGTTACCAACTCCCCAGACATATCTTGTACATTTGATTCCATGTTGGCATCTACTGGCGGGATAATTCCTAAACTGCTCCAGCAATAACTACTAAGGCCAAAATAAGATTATCATTATTTCAAAACTAAAGCAATAGTAATAACATAAATGTAGTAGACAAGCTCAAACAAATAAAAGCTTTTTATATAACAATTTACCTTGTTTAAGAGCCCAACTTGGAAGCCAGCAAATTCTTTGGTATTCAATTCTGTCAATCTCAGTGCAGTTTCCCCTGTGATTTCTTTCAATAGTTTTCTAAAATTTTTATTGTGAGCCAAGGACAAGTTGCCTCCAGAATGATTTTTCACTTTGATACCCATTTCCTGGGGAGCTTTCTTCCCCACTGATGCTAATATTCTTTCTGACTCTAGTTTGGTCTAAAATGAAAGTACATAGTATGTTATGAAAACATCTACCATATTGCTTCATTTTTACTACTTAAGAAAGATAATTTAAGAACCCCACAGAACAATTTTCAATTGCAAATCACAGAGAAACAAACAATTAAACATTTTCTTGTGCTTCTCTGTACTAGCACAGCAGAGAGGGGCTGGAAAGACAAATAATACATTTGTTTCTCTTGTCTACTGTCAAAATTGTGACTGAATCATGTAGAGAATGGAAACCATGCACAAGAATTTTATTCCTAAACATTTACAAGCACATTGTGGTACTGAAAAACCTAGTCTAAATCAACATACTCATTTCAGACTAGACAGAAAGGTTTAAAACTCTGTATTTATACATGTAAATTAGTGCTAAAATTCAGATTAGGTAGACTGGCATTATATCTGAAAAAATTAAACCTTATTTCTAGCATTGGGCTATACAAAAATGTCTTATAAGGTAATGTTTAATTGACTAAATTTTACCAAGTACAATTTGTAATGTGTACGCAATAAGCTTCTCACTAACTTACAAAGAAAAATCCCTCTTAGTAGACATTACACTGTATTGATTAATTTTGCCTGAGAAGACATTACAGCAATATATTTGGCATATTTTACATTTTATATACATGGAAGATAGTTCAAAGAACAGTGGTAACATAGTTATTAAATTGGTAATAGAAATATTATAAATTAGTAATGATCTTTTCTTTCTCTCTAAAAGAGGAAGTTCTACCAGTGTCTAGTAAGCTCAAAATAATTTGGGTTTTCTTGTGGTTTGGTCAGAGATATTTATTTATTTTTTCTAATTCTTGAAATTAAGTATATGTTTATTGGCTTTAAAAATTTCCTAAGTCATGAAATATAAGAGCAAATGAGAAGTCTGTTTCCCTAAATGACTTTGAAAAAACTCATTTATAAAACTATATAAGCAATGTGCCACAGAAAGTCCCAGAACTTGCATTAGTTTCATTTCTGTTCACTATTATTCCTGGTGACACAGCCTTAAAGGCTTAAGGTAACTATCCAATAAAAAATAAATCTATAGATCAATAGATAATAAAGTAACATAAATAACCAAACCAAAACATTTACAACAACAACAACAACAAAAATCTACTAGCAGAAAGGAATAGGGGTTAGAGGGACACTTGGCAGGTACGAAATCTGGGTTTACTTTTACTTTCTTTTGCATTTATGAGCACACTGAACTGGTAGGAACTGGTAAACTCCAGACTGTATTTAAGATTTTGCCAGTTTCTAGCTAGGTGTGTCAGCATCCCAATTGAGTCCCTTTAGCTCTTTAGTAAAATGTGACACTGTACTTAGTAATGTCACTTTTCCAAAGGCTAGACTTCCAAACATATCCAGCTTGAAGCAGTAGAGTCACTGAAAATGCTACTATGGTGCCCTACCTTGGAATATGTTTGTGCCTAAGACAGTAAGACTGCTGCATTGATTTGTCACATAATACAATTGTATGGCAGTAGAGCTCTAACTCAACAGTTCTCAAACATTTTTATCCTATGAGAATGGGCTAGGTAGAGGTGAAAAGTATGATAAGGAGGGGTGAGTGGAGGATGAGGTACTAATAGAGAGGGGCAGGCAAGGGACAAGGTGAATAATGGTAAATGAGGTGGGGTATAAAGGAACAGAACTCCACTCTCCAGGTCTCCTTGGGGCCTATCACTCTCAAGGTTAAGGAACACTGGCCTCATGTCCCCCCACTCCAGGGAAAAGCAGATGGCCATTCATCCAAGGCCCAGTATGTGAGTGTAAGTCCTTCATGTGATGCCTGAAAACGGATTTCAGGCAAGTCATTTACTCACAACGGGCCTCTGTGTGCTGACCTACAAAAGGGGGATGCTTTAGCCCAAAGTGACTGGAGGAGAAACTAGGTTGAGGATAGACAAGATGTGACCCATAAGAGAATTCTATTAGGTTTCTGCCCCTCTTAGGCCACAAAATATCAGCCAGCTTGTAGGTAGGACAAACTGGCAGGCAGAAGGAGAAATGGCACAGCATCGAATGATGCTGACAGACTCTTAACTGCAGTTTAATGGTGAAGCTAGAAGCCATAGAGAATCACATTACTACTAATCCATAAAGTGTAGAGATATATACACATTTAATTTGAAAAATTACAATTACACTAAAGAATAAGGAAATGCACTTCTGAGGGCAAAGGATTTTTGTTTGTTTGTTTTTACCAATACTACCTGTTGGCTGAGTTTTTTAAGGTAAGAGATAACACTGTAACTAAGTCCACAATCTAAATTATCTGATATCAGATTTGGAGCTCCCATCATCCTTAGTGCTTTCTTTAATGGCTATAAAGAAACAAAATACACAACAGTAAGAATAGAATAAATCTTAAAATACTCAAAGTTCAGTTATAAGGGGCAAAAGGATATGATTCATTTCTTAGAAGTCAAGGTGCTGCACATAAAACCAAACATGGAACATTAAAAAGTGGCAATGAAAATAGCAGAGAAGTAAGAAGCAGAAAGTAAAAAATCAGAAGAGAGTGGGATAAGAAGAGCAAGTAATAGCAAATTCAAACAAGTAAATTGCTTTCAGTCTTAATTCCCAAGTCACAAAATCATTTCACATTGCATATTTTTGCGAATCCCATTCCTGCCATGGTCAATACCAACACACCCCAATTTCGCCTCCCAGTGAGACCAGTGGTCCCACTGAAGATTCTGCCTTTTCACCTCTAGAAACTTAGCTTCCCACAAACAAGGCCATGATGTTTTCAGTCCCCCCATTTCATAATGTGTCTAAGACACATTTAACAGGCAATAAACAGGTAAGTCTTCAAATTTTGTTTTCAGAGGGAAACCCCATATTGAGAATTTCTAGAGTTAAAAAGGGAAGTTGGCGTGATACGTAAATTGAGACCTACTTATTCTTACATTCCAAAATTACAGTTTCATAAGGTTAGTTTTAATAAGAGAAACATAGATGTGTTTAATAAAAATAACCATGGCAGTTAAAAGAAACAAAATAGAGGAAACAGTGCTTTTTTGTGCCATCATGACATCTCGAAACTCTTACACATGGTTTGAGAAGACAGTGATGACACAAATCTTTGTAAAATAACAAGATGACTATCTTATTGCAAGAATAAAGCTTTTGATTCATTGGTTCTTAGGACAAGAATCATCAGTTGACACAGTTAACACATATATACATATAAATACATACTAATAAGTAGTATGGAGGCAGAGTTTTTAAGTAGCTGTCAAAAGCCTGTCGCCACTTCAGATTTGGCTTAAGCTTGTGAACTTTAAACAAGTCATCTGAAACACAAAAAGCAAATAAAATATGACATTATTCAGGTCTTAGATGCCAAGATCTAAATTAAGCAACTCACACCTAGAAATTTCAGATTTTCACAACATTAGATAAACACTTCTTTGGAGTTTGTCTTTTTCTGGTGGTTGAATTTACCAAAATTATATACATTATATATAATGTATATATTACAATGCTTTGACTTTCAATTTTTCAACTTTATGATGGTGAGAAAGTAATGTTGAGTAGAAATCAAGCTTCAGACTCCAAGTCTAAAACTTTGCTCAGTCTAGCAATATGCAGTATCACCTCTCACAACGCTAGGTAGCAGCAGTGAGGTGCAGCTCCCAGTGAGCCAAGCAATCATGACGGGAAATAACTAATACAGCGGCTACAGTGCACTGCATTGCTAAGCTATGATGATCATTCGGCTAGGGGCATTAAATGCATTTAAATGCACTTTCAACTTACAGTGGGTTTATCAGACTTAACCTCATTGTAAGTCAAGGAGCATCTATATTGTATTTGTCTAAAAAACAGTTACATATTTCTCTTCCACCTATAAAGTTACATAAAATATATTAAAATACTGACTGATCAACTTGAAATATTTTCCTGACCTGTTCTATTGCTAAATTTACTGTAATAATTTTCACCTGCAGGCATATTCATAGGCACCGGTTCATGGAATATTTCTTTCATTTAAACATACAGGATGTTATTCTTTGTGCTGAAAGATCAAGGTAAAGAGACTTTATATGAGAAAAATGTTAAGCCTCTAATTGCTATGCAATGATAGGCAAGCTCTAAATTATATTTTGGATTCTGCATAACTGCCTCATACTTTGATTAGCCATGTCTCCCTCCCTTCATTTCTTTGATTTCTATATTCCAGCTTTTTGGGGGGCGTGTATACAGTTTGAAGATGGAACCCAGGGCCTTGGCCGTGAGCTACATCCCCAGCCCCTTTTTAATTTTTTTAAATTTTGAGACAGGGTCTTGCTAAGACACTGAGTTGCCCAAGCTAGGCTTGAATTTGAGATCCTCCTGCCTCAGCTTCCCAGAGTGCTGGGATTATAGGTGTGCATTACACACAGCTTGTATTTCAGTATTTTGAACCAAACTTTGTGTCACTCAAATATAAACTATTAGTTATTGGATGATTGTAATAGCATGCATAGATAGGTTCTTTAAAATTATGTATAGCTAAACATGTTTCTTGATTATCATACCCATTGACAGAACTAAAGATATTTAAATATGCAGACATTCTTTATCTTTTCACATTTAAATTTAATTATTTTAATACTCTAAATACATTATATATACTGCATACAGATTTCCAAAACATCTCATTTTTCCCTCCAAGTGCAAGAAAAATGTTTCTAATATAATTCAAAATTTGTAACAGACATCAACATGAACCTTCCAAACATAGGATAAACACCAAATATACTATAAATTCATCTTCTATTTTGTTTCATCATGTTTCATTATTTTTTTAAAATCAAATGCTTTACTCCCAGAGATAAAACCATGCACAATTTCTCTAGAAATAGAGGCATTCTTGGAAATTCTGAATTCCTTTAGTTAAGAAAAGCAATTATATATTTTTTCCTTTGCTGCTACTATACATTATTCACTCCTGCTGAAACGAATTTAAATGAATTTACAGAGCCATAAAATATAGGTCTTTTGTTCTTTTGGTCTGGGCGAGAAACAAAGAAAATAAAAGTCCAAAGAGATTTCTGATTCACTGCAGCATGCGGGTCCTTTACAGACCATTCATATCTTGACAGAAAGAAATGAGACACTATAGAAATAGCCCATTATACTTTGTCTTTATGTGGAGTCTGCTGGGAATTAGGATTTTAGAAACTGGCAAATATAAATACAGGAGAGGTTCTTAGATATAAATAGATTAGCTAATCACACTCAGTAATACTCTTAGTATTCTAACAATGACAAGTGCAATGATTCTGCCCAGGAGCTGCTTTAGTCTAGTTATTTCTTGCCAGATTTTTTTGACTGAGGATCAGGGGAAAAGAATAAAATATTCCATATTCTAGATGGTCAGTAGAGAACTCTTAGGGTGATATTGTTTTAGTCTACCTCTGTAGCTCAGAAAACGATTTTCGTACCATTAGATGTCCATTCACATTGAGTCTCTGGGATGGTACAGTAAAGAGGTCATAAACAATTACCCAATCCACATTTGAAAGAAGAGGCTGAGAGCTTACTTAAGAATAAAATGAGGGCTAGAGATTTAGCTCAGTGGTTCTGCCACCTGCCCCGCAAGCACAAGGACCCAAATTCGATCCCCAGTACAAGGAAAAAAAAAAAAGAGTAAAATGATACTTCTAAAACCTCAAAAGTTACTGACATTTTCTCCTTCAGTTCTTTTCTCCCCATTTCCCTCTTCAAAGAGAAGGCGGACCCAGATTTGAGTCCAAGCTCAGTGAATTCCTGAGCTGAGAAAGTTTGGATAAATCACTTCACCTTTTTAAATGGGATAAATGATAATTGCCTTACTACAGGACTGTTCTGAGGAACTAGATCACATAGGAAAATGAACAAGCAATCCAGTGTGAACTTTTAAGCTAATAGTGATTTATACCCATCAAATTATCTTCCTTCTAGTCTGTTTGTGACACAACTTCCTTTTTTCCTCCTGACCATGACTGATCATAATATGGAACTGGATTTTATTTTTTACACAAGTCCCTAGTCCTTAATTTTTTAAAAAAGTGAATTAAATGTGGTATATTCAAGAAAAGTTAAAAAAAGTTTTTACAAACACCCTAATTGCTGTTGTTATGCCCCCTCAACAGTAAAAATAATTTCATAATTGAGAGTGTAATTTTGCAACTATGACAGACTGCTGACCTCCCTGTTGACATGATTTGAGTCTCACTCATCTATTCCTTATGCATGGATGTCACATCTGTGGATTCAACAAACTGTGAATAAAAAATATTAGAAAAAAATGCATGTGTACTGAACATTTACATTTTTCTTGTCATTATTCCCTAAATAATACAGTATAATAACCACTCACATAGCATTTACATTGTATTAGATGTTATAAGTAATTTAGAGATGATTTAAAGTACATGGGAGGGGGCTGGGGATTTAGCTCGGTGGTTTCGCCACCTGCTACACAAGCACAAAGACCCGAGTTCGATCCCCGGTACCAAAAAAAAAAAAAAAGAATCCTAAAGTACACGGGAGGATGTGCTTAGGTTCTGTGCATATACTATGCCATTTTATATAAGGTACTTGAGAATCTGAGTATTTTGGTGTCCATAGGAGGACTGTGTACTGTATTTTAATTTTTTAGGTAATTTTTTTTCTTATAGATTTTTTTGTAACAAAGAGAAATGTAATACAGAAAAGTGATGTTTGTTTGGCTGAATTGGTACATCATATAATATTTTTAAGTAAGTTAAAGAGCTTAAAGAATTAAAATTCTGTTACCATTGATGAAAATATTACATTAATAAAGAGGAAATAGCGAACACCATTATGGGAAATTATTATACTATGCAGAAATATAGTTCAGTTTCTGGGCATTATAAAGTGTGTGTGATTTAACTTGCCTTTTCACTAAATACCCTTGACCACTAAAACTACAAAATTATAGTATATCTTTTAAATATATTCTTAGTATAATAGTGTTGTCTTCAAGAGTTATGATAATGTAAATATTAATAATGACTAATAATGATTGCATTTATTGAGCACTTACTCTTTGTGAGGCAAGCTTTAAGTAGTTTAATTGTACTAACTCACTTAATTCTAACTAAATTTATCTGAGGTCGATAGTGTCATTATTCTATTTCATAGGTAAAGAAAATGAGGCACAGAGGTTATGTATCTTACTCCAGGTTGCAAAACTCACAAATAGCAGAGCCATGATTCATAGTCAGGTGGTTGTCCTATAGCCCATACTTTTCATCACTGTGGATGTTACACTACCCAGAGAGTGATTTCAGGTGGAAATGTGAGTTTGTCAATTTCAGAACCCTATCTTAAAACCCAAGTCTGTGATTCATGAGCAACATGTGGAAGCTGAGGAACAGAAGGTTTTAGGCAAAGGAAGAGCTGAAAGCTTAATCACACTAAAATGCTTCCTCTGATATCAGATTTCCAGTACCTATAAGATAGAAAAGGTCAAAATGAGAGGGCAGGTCTTGCTATATAAAGTGCTATACACCTCAACTTCCAGTGGGAGACAATCTACTCTAGTTACGAGCATTTTCATATAATAATTTGGAGATTAGGTTGAGTTTAGACCAAATATAGGACTCTGGAATTCAACCTGTAATATTTCTATAGAACTTACACTCAGTGGTAGTAAAGTTACCTTCATCCACACGATGTAGTGGAGGACAAATGAGAAAGAGTGAAGCACTTTTACCTCTCTCAGTCAGGGAGGTAGTATTTTAGGGAGGATCCAAAACTCCTACTCATGCACAAGAATAAGGAATCCCCTAACCAAAAAAAAAAGGGGCCGGGGGGGGGGGCGGGGATTTAGCTCAGTGGTTCCGCTGCCTGCCTCACAAGTGCAAGGTCCCGAGTTCGATCCCCGGTAACAACAACACCCAAAGATGTTATGTACACTAATCGAAATGCCAAGATTGGCAGAGTGGATTAGAAACACAAAGTCAAAATGTGTTGTCTACAAGAACTCACTTGAAACTTAACAATTATAGGGAAATTAAAAATAAATGATGGGAAAGGCTATATCATGCAAACATTAATCAAAGAAAAACAGAAGTAGCTATAATAATATCAGATAAAGTAGAGCTAAGAACAAAGAAAATTAGCAGAGATATATTATGTAAAAATCAATCCAGGATGAATACACAGCAATCCTAAATGTGTATGCACTAAATCACAGAACTGTAAAAGTTGAGAAGTAAAAATTGATGGAATTGAAAGAGAAATACACGTTTACAATTATAGTTGGAGACTTCACATCTTTCTCATCAACTTATAGAAAATCAACGGAGATGTAGCAGAACATTAATCAATAGGAATGATTTACAATATTTCATTCCAAAAGAACATACTACACTTTATTCTCCAGCAGTGATGGAACATGTATAAAGATAGACAATAATAGGCCATAAAACATGTGAAATTTTTATAAGAATGGATATCATATAAAATGTGTTCTCTGACCATAATAAAATAAACCTAGGAATAGGAACTAGGAATAGAAAAATAACAGGTAGGTTTCAAAATACTTGCAAATTAAACAATATATTTCTAAATAATATATAGGTCAAAGAGGAAGTTTCAAGAAATATAAAAAAGATATTGAAATGAATGAAAATGAAATATAATATGTAAAATATTATAGGAAGCAGCTACGCCAGTGCTGAGAGAAATTTATGACACTAAATACTTACAATTGGAAAAAAAGCAAAAGTCTCAAACTGATAACCCAAGCAATAATTTAAGATCATACCAAGAATTAAAAAAGAAAAGCAAAAGAAACCCAAAGCCAGGAGAAAAAATAATAAAGAAATCAATGAGATTGAAAAAAGAAGAAAAACAATGGATAAAATTAATTAAGCAAAGTGCTGTTTTGTTGACAAGATCAATAAAAGTGGCAAACCTCTAACAAGGTTTACAAAGGGAAAAGAAGACATAAACCCATGGTATCAATTTCAGGAATGAAATAAGCAATATCCCTATAGAACCTGCATCCATCAAAAGGACAATAAAGGATTACTAGGAATAACTCCACATACATAAATTTGACAACTTAGATGAAATGGACCAATTCATCAAAAGCATAAAAAGCATGATGGACATAACGAAATAATAATTGAGTAAACCTCTAACTATGAAAGAAATTGCATTAATAAGCTTAAAACTCCCAAAAGGAATCTACAGACTAATAATTTCACTGAAAAAATTCTATCAAATGTTTAGAGAATAATAATATAACACCAATTATATACAATCTCTTTCAAAAAACAGAATAGGAAGACACTTCTCAATTTTATGGAGCTTCATTTTATGAAGCTAGTACACTTGGGCCTTTTCTATCCACAGTTTCTATGTCCACCGATTCAGCCAACTGCAGATTGAAAATATCCAGGGGGTAGGGAATTGCATCCGTACCTAACATGTACAGACTTTGTTCTTGTCACCATTCCATAAACAATACAGCATAACAACTGTTTACACAGCATTTACAATGCATCAGATATTACAATTATCCAAAGAATGATTTACAATGTGGGAAATAGTACAAATCACACCACAGAAATATAAAGGATCACTAAAGATTATTATGAACAACAACTTTGATAGGCAAGAAGAAATGGATAAATTCCTGGAAACCTACACCTTACCAAGTTTGACTCATGAAGAAATAGGAAACCTGAAAAATAACAAGTAATGAGATAGAATCTGTGATAAAATGTTTCCCATAGAAGAAAACCTAGAAGCAGATGGTTTCACTGATGAGAGCCACCAAACACTTAAAGGGGAATTAATACTAATGCTTTATAAATTATCCCCAAAATTGAGGAGGAGGGAAGTCTCCCAAACACATGCTAGGAGGCCAATATCATCCTGATACCAAAACCAGACAATAACAAAACAAAAAAGAAAGCTACTGGCCAATATCCTGGATGAACGTGGATGTAAAAATCCTCGACAAAATACTAGCAATCTGAACCCAACAGCAAATCAAGATAATTTACCACAATAAAGTGGGATCCATCCCAGGGATGCAAGGATGGCTTGACATATGTGAATCAATAAACATGATACAGAAGGACAAAAATCTATTTGATCATCTCAATAGATGCAGAAAAAGAATTTGATCCTCTAACAGGTAGCATTATACCAAGTGGGGAACCCTAAATATTTTCTCTCTAAGGTCTGGAACAAGACAAGACAAGGATGCCCACTTCCTCCTTTCTTGTTGTTTTTTTTTAAGGATGCCCACTTTCATTCAACATGATACTGGAAGTCCTAGCCATAGCAATCAGCTAGAGAAAGAAATAGAAAGCATACAAATAAAAAAGTGGAAGTAAATGAAACTGAAGAGTACACACACACACAAACACACATATACAAAATGGAAAAATATCCTGTGTTTATGGACTGGAAGAATGAATATTGTTAAAATGTGCATATCACCCAAAACAATCTATAGATTCAATGAAGTCCCCATCAAATACCAATGACATTCTTCACAGAACTAGAAAAAAATTCTAAAAACTCTATGAAACCACAAAATATCCTAAATAGCCAAAGTAATATTGAGCAAAAAGAACAAAGAGAAATTACACAACCAAACTTCAAACTACAAAACCATAGTAATTAAATTAGCATGGTGTTAGCATAAAAACAGACACACAAGTGCAATCATACAGTTGTATGTCTTTTTGTGAATGGCTCATTTCACTTAACATAATGTCCTCCAGGTTCATCCATCTAACAGAATTTTTCTTTTTCAAAGCTGAGTAATATTCCATCATGTACATCACATTTTCTTTTCTATGGTGCTGAAGACTGAATCCAGGGCCTGACACATGCTAGGCAACTGCTCTACCACTGAGCTAGCTACATCTTCAGCCTTACTACATTTTCTTTATGTATTCATTCATCAACAGGCACTTGGTTGCTTCCCCTCCCTGGCTATTGTGAATAATACTGTGATGAATGTAGATGAGCAACTATATCTTTAAGAAGCTGGATTCATGTCTTTTGGATATATACCCAGGAATGTGATTTCTAGATCACATGATAATTCCATTTTTTTTTTTTGAGACAGGATCCTGCTATGTAGTTCAGGCTGGCCTTGAACCCACTGTATATCCCAGATTGGCCTCGAACTCACGGCAATTCTCCTAGCTCAGTTTCCCAAGTGCTGGGATTACAGGAGTGTGCCATACACCCAGCTTGTAATTCCATTATTAATATTCTGGAAAATCTCCATTACTATTTTCCATACTAGTTGCACAATTTTACATTCTCAGTCACAGTGCACAAAGATTCTAGTTTTTCCACACTGTCACCAACACTTGGTATTTTCTGTTTTTGGTAGTGGTCATCCTAATGGGTACGAGGTAATATCTCATTGTAGTTTTGATTTATATTTGCTATGATTAGTGATTTGAGTATCTTTTCATATGCTTGTTGACCATTTGCATATATTCTTTGGAGAAATATCTATTCAAGTCCTTTGCCTGTTTTGTAATTGGGTTATTCAGTCTTTCTGTTGAATTTTAAGAGTTCTTTACATAGCCTAATATTAATCACTTATAAGACATATGATTTACAAATATATTTTTCGTTGCCAAAGGTTGCTTTTACACATTATTTTTTCTATTTCACTCCCCCACCGAGAATCAAACTCAGGACTTTGTGATTGCCAGGCAGACATTACACCACTGAGCTAAATCCCCGGCCCATACACATTGTTGATTGTATTCTTTGAAACATGAGAGCCTATAAACTTAACTTCTTCCCATTTTTTTTAATTTGCTTTTGCTGCCTATGTTTTTGGTGTCATCCTTCTCTGTATTATTTCTTACAACTACTTGTGAATCTACAATTATTCCAAAATGAAAAGTGTATGCAATATCATGTAATATTTGTCATTCTGTGTCCGGTTTATTTCACTCAGCACGATGTCTTCCAGTATAGTGCCTACAGTTAGCAAATAATATATTGTGTTCTTGAAAATCTACTGAGAGGATAGATCTTACAGGAAATGCTTTTATTTTAAAATTAGAATAGTACATAAAGAAGACAGGAACACTATCAGAGGTGACGGATACATTTATGACATAAGTTATGGTGATGTTTTCATGGGCGTATATGCACCTCCAAACTCACCAAGTTGTATACATTAAATGTATCACAGCCTTTTTAGGCCAATCATATTTCAATAAGTGGATCAAAAATGTGTATTTAAAATAGAAAAAGTAAGACTTAAAGTTCTGAGTGAAGATTATCTAGACCAATCTTTTTTTACTTGTCATAAAACTGATGTCATAAAAGCATACTTAAGAAAAGTGATAAATTAGTCTATAAAATACACACTTTTTACTGGCAGTCTTACAAATCTCTAAGACATACCTACATTTTGTGTTAATGACAATTCTAGTATTTTCAGGTTTTACCTAAGAAATAAACTATCTAGGCTATACAAAACAATCACGTTCAATATATTTATGATGACCCATTCTTAAACTTACCAACTCTCAACACTTAAAGGATTGCTCTTTCAGTACATTCAATATATGTAGTATCTCTGGCACTAAAAGTCTTATACTTGTAATGATCAAACTTAGTAAAGATTTTGCTCCTTTGTACAAAAAATCAGTAAAATTTATTTTTTTTCACAAAAGTTTAGAAACTCCATCAAATAAAAATGTCCAAAACTTTACAATTAGATGGATACTAGGTAGGCACTTTAAATGAGATTGCAAATCCTCTACACATACTTTCTATAGTGTCTGAGTTGTTCTTTTAGAATTTTCTCATGGAAACCATACTTTCTACAACCAGAGTTATTGCAGAATTGATTTTTAGACTTATTACCTTTACTCTCTATCCTGCTTCCCCCCAAATATCTCAAGAGCATTTAATATTCTGAGGAGAAAGGAGTGCAAGACAATACCTTCATAAAAGGCACATTTTCTTAAAAAACTATCCAATTCCTAGAAGGTTAGGATTAGGGTTATCCCCAACAAAACCCTGAGTTTTCTAAACCCAATTAGTGTACAACAAGGCCAAGTGCACTTCAAAATAGGAGAGAGGGTGCTCATTGGAGCTTGCAAACTAGAGAACAACAGTAAGCGCACACACTAATGAAAGAGAAACAAAACATGTACCATGTAAATTCTAGCCTTTCAAAGAAGTTTTCACTTTTTATCTATTTTGTCATCAATTTTTCGTCGGCATATTTAAAATGCTTAATCTGTGTTCTACTTTTGTTTTGTTATATTCTACAGATGACTAAATGGCACATATTTTACTTACCTAAAAGAGGAAGTAAAACTGGGTAGTTGTAAGGCATCACAAAGAGGTTTACACAAGTTAAAGTTGTACTGGCTTTTAAATAACCAAATGGATATCCAAGTTCATTGTATTTTCCACTACTAGTAACAAATACCTGTGAAGAACATGGAATAATGTACAGTTATGGCAGTAATGATTTATGTAAAACTAAACTCACGGCAACATTCTGTAGTAACAGCTGTGGCACAATTTAATTGTAATTTAAAATAGGAATAGTGCTTTTAGCCTACATTTATGTCAAAATACATCATACTAAATTTAAGTGTTCAGAATGCAATTTTCCACAAATTACATTAAGAAATGAAACTGTACAATGTAATAACCACTCAGGGACCATAGGCCACACTAAAAACGCCCAAATATTTACTTGGTTTGCAGAATGGAGAATAAAGCTAAAATACCAGTAAGTGATACCAGCCATTAAAACAAATGAATTTCTCAAAGGAATAAATGGTGTTCTGAGTACAGACTTTTAGGAAAAGGGAAGATGGTCCCATGCCTAAAGCACACAATTATGAAAAACACAGCCTATTAAAGGATTATAGAAACAATTCTCATGTGCACTACCATTCAGTCTTGCTCTATTTCTCTTTCCTGTCCCATTCCCCTACACATTTGTCCATTTTTCACTTAATAAATATTTACTGAGTAGCCTATTATAAAGCAGACACTATTGCAAATTATTTTGAGGCAGAAAGGAGATGCATTGGTTGAATATGGAGGGCATTTTCTTTGGACGTTACAGCAAATATTTGATTAAGATTAAAACTTTGATCATATTTCATTTGACTATCTTCTTATTCCTTATTCATATTTCTAACTTGATTTGAATTATATCGTCAGCCCCTGCACACAGTTCTCTAGCTACCATGTTTACTGTGTGTTCCATGTTCAGACTCTTTTATTAGTACATGTTTGGGATACATAATGAACACATTCATCTTGGGGAGTTAGTGTAAGTACATATTACATCTTAATCCTTTTTACTTCTCCTTCCTCTCCTCTGTGCCCCCGCCTTCATCTTCAGATCCTCTTTCAATTGGCAAAAGATTTACTCTCTGCTTCCTCTTATCTTTTATTTTGCTCGTTAAATTATTTATACTTTAGGTTTTTCAAATAAGCGAGACCATACGATATTTAAGCTTCTGGGTCTGATTATTTTACTAAGCATTATGGTCTCAGGGTAAGCCATTTTTCTACAAATCACTAAAATTTATCAAAAAATATGGAACGCTTCAGAAATTTGCGTGTCTTCCTTGTTCAGGGGCCTCTTTATTGGTCCAATTTTAGTGTATTAGCTGCTAAAGCAGCACCATGTTCAGACTCTTTTTTGTTTATTTTATGTCTTGCTACGTAGTTCACAGTTCAGGCTGGCCTTCCCCATATTATGTAGCCAGGCTGGCATGGAATCACAGCAATTCTCCTGCCACAGCCTCCCTAGTGCTGGAATCAGAGGCATGCACCACCATGCTGGACATGACTCTTTGGTTCTGACTCAGGACACCAGTATATATCATTAGAGATCTAGACCTTTACTTTTCCAAAGTCCTTTGGCAGGATTGGTTAAGACAAAATTTGAACCTTGATATTTAACAGCCTCCATTTACATTGTGAGTTCTTAGTAGCAGCAAAATCACCTACCAGTTCAGTAAATTTCTGTTATATTTAGAAGTTTCTAAGAATAAATCTTCCCTATGCAATTCACAATGCTGCAAAACACGAGTTGTGCTAAAACAATTCTGCTAGATTTCATGTATCAATTTGCACCTCAATATAAACAGGTAATGGCAATAAAACATGCTGAATTTTATTTCTTACGTGTGTGTATTAGAAGGGGGAAAAAGGCTATCATAAAAGACATAAAGAGGGGTTGAAGGGAGGACTGGGCAAGGGTGAAAGATGGGAACCAAGAGAGATTATGTAAAGGTGCAAATTTCCAAGGATGAATGTCATTATATTGTATACCTAAAATGTACCAATGATTAGAATGAATAATCGATAATGCAAAATAGGAAGAAAAGTTCCAAAGGGGTAGGGGTAGTGGGAGGGGCAGGGGAAAGGAAAGAAGGGAAAGGAAAAATGATGAGAAATGGAAAAAATGGAAATAAAGTCTTTGTAAATAGGGAAGGGTGGAGGGGGTGAAGGGAAGGCTAGGAATGGGGAAAAAATAAGAACCAAGATGCATCATATAAAGGTACAAGTTCCCAATGAGAAATGTAATTGTGTTGTATACCTAAAATGTACAAATAAAAGAATAAAAAAAAAACATGTAAAAATAAAATAAGTAAAACTTAAAAAAAAAGACAAAGAAATATATATTTAATTCTAGGAATCAGATTTACAATTCCCAAGAAAGGTAAAGCACCATTTTTTGTTTCTCACCTACCTTTACTTCCTCTCTCTCTTCTTTCCTTCCTCTGCATAAACCCCTGGAGTTATTCTAAATTTACTATCACCCACAAGTTTATAGATTTTGGGGGGATTCCAAGTAATAATTAGAGACTATATAGTCCAGAGAAAGTGAGTGTCTAGTACAAGGCCAGATATTTGGTGGCGGAGCTAGGGTTTGAGCCTAAACTCCATTAGGGCCGTGCCAATTCCCTGGCTCTTGGTTCATTTTATTCTTTTTTATTCTCAATAATTTATCACAGTAGCGGCCAGTTGTGCTGGCGCATACCTGGAGTCTCAGCACTAGGGAGGCTGAGGCAGGATTGTCATGAGTTCAAGGCCAGCCTGAGCAACATAGCGAGACCCTGCCTCAAATAAAAATTCATCACATTAAAGTACACTTAGGTAATACAAGGTCAGGAGAAAGACTATAGCATTTTGGAGGGGGTTTATAAGGAATGTGCTATATATAAAAGAGGTTTTATCTTTCAGGAAAATGTAATTTATTTGCTTTCATTGCAAAAATGCTTTTCAACCTCTACATTCAAACCTCATAGCTTTATTTTATGTCAGCATTCTGTCTCTACATTTCTAGCATTTTTTGGTAAATTCCCTCATGTTGTTTTTGGTCACTACCCTACAGCCCCCAACAGGAATCATTAACCTGACTTCTAACAGAATCAGTTAGTTTTACCTCTCTTTGAGTGGATTCTTGTCTTCAACATTATATTCTTGGCGTTGGTCTGTTTCTTGCCCTTTTATATTCTTGATTCATGCCTGTTCCTTTTTTCTAACTGCTTTTAGCATCTTGGGGGAAGTAAGGTAGCTTACAGACAGCTAGTAGCAATAACCTCACATTTTAGGGTGAAACAGATGTTCCTTGCATAAACAGAATCTAACAATTACTAATTGCTACATGGTTCTGTAGTTCAGACATAGAGCAAACATCCTTACAATGTGGTATTCTTCTGCTATATTCAAATAAAGTCTGTGACTACCATGTGTGCATTTTTACAAATTAAACTCTGAAGATGACTACATTAACCAATTCTGCAAGACCTTCTGGCTGCAGCATACTACTTGGAAGAGTTGGTCCATGACGTCTCTGTGAATTTGTCTCATCCAAGTAAAATCCCACTACCTACACCAGAATGGTTTTTACTACTGGAAAGTTTTATTACATTATACTATTATAGAAACGGATTTCAAGGACTATAGTTTCTGACTCAACTAGCCTATATTTCCAATCTGTCAAGTTCAAACTAAGGCCTGAGAACTTTGCTTCAGCTTCACAAACAATACCCCAGTAGAATTATATCTTTTAGATTAGGTTAGGTTATTTATTTATTATTTATTTATTTATTCATTTTTGGTGGTGGTGGTGGTACCTGGGATTGAACCCAGGGGTGCTCAACCACTGAGCTACATCCCCAGCCCATTTTATTTTTTATTTTAAGATAGGTTCCTTTTTTTGGTCAGTTCATAAATTTATTTTATTTTTTTCCTTAGGTTTATTGGCACATTTTAGGTATACAATACAGTTACATTCATCATTGGGATCTTGTACCTTTAGTGGTGACTGGACAAAGAAGATTTTTTTTTTTATAAAATGGAGTACTACTCAGCCATAAAGAACGAGAAACTAGAGACATTTATAGCTAAGTGGATGCACATTGAGGCCATACTCTTAAGTGAAATAAGATAGGTTCTTACTAAATTGCTCAGGCTGACTTCAAACCTGCGATCCTCCTGCCTAAGCCTCCCAAAAGGCTAGGATTACACAGGCGTGCATCATAACACCTGGATAAGTTACAGATTCCTAACCTGGCATCCGTGGACAGGTTTTGAGGAAGAGGGGAGCTGACGTTTTCAAATATATAGGTATCATATCCTACTATCTTAAATGGCAATGTATAGTTAGCTAATGATTCACATCAATCTAAATTTATTTACTTTGCCCTGTTGCTTACTTGATAGCATTTGTGGGAGAAAGAGTCTAGTATTTCCAGATTAACCTTTGAAACTTCTGAAAACAAAGCCCTGATCCCAGAGTAGTTACAGACATTTGGCCAATAAGTAAGGATAAGTACCTGCCAGCAGGTATGGGGAGACTTTCGTTCCAAGATATACTGAGTTAGGGGAGAAGGTTCAAGTTCATATTTGTCGAAGGGCAGTTTATCTATAACCATTGGCTCACAATCTACACAGGAGAATCTAACAACAGGATGAGATGTTCTTGGTGGCTAAAATAAAAGAGAAGAAAATATGACCACGTATCAAGCAAGCTTACATTTCTGACAATTCTGCAAGCCCTTTTATATTTTGTTAAATCATGAGATACAGGCTTTGAGAAAGGGTTATTGGTAGGCATCACCAATGGCTTTCCTGTGAAGAAGGGATTCAGATTCTTTATCTCTACCTTCCACTTAGTATTAAGAACAGGACAGATAAATTACAACACTCATAACTAGAAATTCAGTGAAAAAATGCTTTGAATATATCTAAGAAGCCACTGTGATCCATAGGATGAACCCTGAATTGCAGATCCACTTTGTGATCACCAAGCATCACCTGCCCTTCATTCTTTGTATTCCTGTGCAATCCCCTAAATTTTCTAATGAGGTGATGGCAGAACTCAAGCTACTAACAAGTAAGATGAAAAATAGTAAAGGTATGGAAAGGGCAAAATAGAGACGGCTATTGAGCTGGTCATAACTCCAGGGCCCAGACAGAAGCTTGTCTTACACAGTTGAAGCTAGGGATATTTTGGGTAGGGATGCAAAAGCTGTTTTTTTTAATCAGGTTTAACTTGTGATTGAAGAGCACCAAAGAAAGAAAGGGAAACAGCAAGGGCTGCGAGATCTGGAAGACTAATAGACATATGACAAATATCTTTGCATCTTTATAAATGGGAAAACACATTCACTTGCCTTTATCATTTACAAACCCACAAGATATTTGAGAGTTGAGAAAAATAGTCCTCAAATGAGCCTTTAAAGAAGGAGGAATGGAAACAAACTGTATGCATTATTTGGAATTTCATTTACTCCAGATTTTCCTGATTGCAGTATTAATTAATCTTGTGAAATATTTTGGACTTCTTAGATTTGAGCATGTAAAAAATCAATAAAGACATGAGTAAAGTCCTATCACTGGCAATAACAAAATACATTTACCACTAAAACATTTACTTGGTGATTCAAAGCGGCTGAGAACCCAGGGGCACCAAGGGGGAAATTTACTAGCACCAACAGCAAGGGTTTGAAAGAGAATTTCAGGTTTACATGGCCACTACTGAAAAATAAAATGCAGGAGCCTAAAAATAGTAACCCAGGAGAAAATGCAGTTCACTGTGGAAATTTCTAGAACTTAAAATACAGATAAAGTTCAACTAGGAAGATGTTAAACTAGAGAGGATTGATGTATTTGTCTCATACTGACACCCACCCCAGCCCACACAACAGATTGCTAAAGCCTTCTTAGACTGGAGGTGGGGGAAAATATGTTTTATACAGTGTTCCTTATTACTAGACATTGCCCCCACCAAAAAAAAGCCAATTTGTCTGGTACTAGGAGTAATTATATCTAATCTTCTTCTATCAAATCCAGTGACCAAAAAGATAAGCTGTGTGTGGGTCATTAGAAATTTTTTTAAACATTCCTTATTTACCCATCATTGAAAAGTACATTGCTATAGAGCAGAAGTTCATTGATTAAAAAAAGGAAAAATTGTAGATCAAGCCAGTTCCATTATGTGTCTTATGACTCTCTAGGAAGTAGACCTTTGAAGATGTTTTGAATATGTTTCTAAAACCTATATGAGGTGTAAACTAGGTTTCAATTTCCGGAGGCTGTGTATGAAAACTGATGCCAGTGCCTTTTTAGGCACTGTGTTTACCAAGTAGATGAAGTCAGCCGCTCTGAGATGAAAATCAAGTCACAGATAATGACAACATCAAAAATAACAATGCATTAACATCCAAAGATGGTAGCTCAAGTGAAAAAGGCAACTTAAAGAAAGAGTGAAAATGCTAGAAAGTAAAGGAAGTCCTCCTTTGCTTTTAGGCACAAGGTAGACTTTTATTAAGAGATTGAAGGCAAAAAGGAGAAGATCTCGCCTCAAAACTCTCTCAAAAGGTTCACTATAATCAGCCAACTAAAAATCCACACAATGTTTACCTTTTTGTATTATGATACTTACGAGTGAAGGTAAATTCTGATCTGGCCAAAATGATTCTGGAATTGGCCAATGTCCAACAGGAACACCAGTTTTAGAGTTAGGCCGTACATAAATGAGTTTATGGCAACTATGCCATGGTTGAGCAGCAAATGAATTGGTTGGCCTAGATGAATCCATAAGTCCATCTAAAAGTTAAACAAAAGACAGACTAGGGCATGAATTTCTTTTTACAGCTGCTGATCTACTTGTACAATTTTCCAGCTAAAAGCAGATATAAAAAACAATGATTCATGAAAAATGGAAGGAAAAAAATGACACTACTAGGATTCCTAAATGTTCTCTCTAGTGACTCTTTTCTTCTAATCAATCCTCTCTAATTCAACACTCCTCACCATCCTTAACCTACTATGAGAATATATACTTATGTGGAAAACTATTATAAAACTAACTTTGAATTTCACAAGACTTGGACGCAATAAATACTTGGAAACACTACAGTTAGTTTTTAAGAATTTAGTTATCAAATTGAGCAAATGAAATAATACATTTTTACTTATTTCAGTGTTATTTTCACAAGTAATTACCCTAGACCAGGAGATTTACTGAGGAGCCCTGGGCTCTAGGGAGAACATGTAATGATTCTGTGGAGGGGTCCTGTGAAGTGGAGCTCACAAATCTGGGCATGTGCATTTTTCTTAGGAAAGAGTTCTTCACTTTCATCAAAATCTGAAAGGTTAAGAACTCTGGACAAAGGGGAACTGGAGCTAGAAAGAAACTCTGAATTATTTTCTCATGTATGACACTAAATCCCAGGAACTTCCATATGAAAGTTCTCAGTTCACATAGCATCCCTTCTCCCAGGCCTGTCTTTCATGGCAAATGTCCTCAGAGGGTATAAGAAGCTCCTGAAATTATTGTACATAAAACTGTGTGTGTGTGGCTTGTATCTCTTTTAGTAGGCAAAGGGGTTTATATTTTTCCAATAGCTTCTCAAAGGAATTCAGGAACCAAAGAGAAAAAAAAAGTGAAGAACCACAAGATTTACTGCTTCAGAAAGAAATGTGTAGCTTTTTGCCATGTGTGTTTGGCTTCTATGGTCCTGGCCATGACAATTAAAATGCACACCTCAGGGGAGATAAGCACCATGGAAAGAAGTATACACGCATATGTATGTGTAGGAACTGACAGAAATGAGAACTAATAACCTAGAACAACAGAGCTCTAAGGAAACCTTGCAGTACACTACTATAGTGTGGTTTAGTTCCCTGACCCCTTCGAAATCCACACACAAGTAGTCGCAAATGTCCATTCATAAAGCATCTGAAAATTCACTACATTTTAACTCCCCCTATGCAAAAGTAGTTATGCTTTTATCCATTTAGATGTCAGACTTTCTGTAAAAACTCATTTTAAAAGTTTCTATGGATAGGGCCGGGGATTTAGCTCAGTGGTTCCACCGCCTGCCTCTTAAAAGCAAGGTCTGGAGTTCTAGCCCCGTACCAAAAAAAAAAAAAAAAAAAGTTTGTACGGTTAAAAAAAGTAACAGGAAAAAGCTAGTGTAGAACCTTACAGAACACTCTAAGTTCCCGGATAAACAATTCATGATCTCTTGCTGTGGGGTAGTAACTAACATAGCTTTTATTAAGATAGCTTGGGATATCTGGTGCTCACAGCCCCAAACAAGATTAGCCACACTATTGGGAACACCCAGACATTTTGTGAATAGAGAGGGAATGAGTCAGTGTCATCCCAAGATTGGGACAAGGGAATATAAAATGATTTGGGGAAAGGAAGGAAGAATTTTCTTAAGAATATTCAACAAAAATTGAAGTCGCTAGAATTTAGCCTACTGACATATCTACATAGGCAAAGAAAAGTAGTTGTTTGTATAGATGTCTGTAACCATTCATATGTGTATGGATAATGAAGGGTATTGTTATAATTTGTTTAAAGTATTCTGAATGTCAGATCATTCTCCTATATAACACTTTGGGGTTAAAAAATGTTATCCACCATACCTTCTCCAACAGGAAGAGGATCTGGTCCCGTTTTTTCAAAATTAATAACTACACCACTCTGAATTTTTTGAACTAGAGATTCTAAACATTGATTCAACATCCGTTGTGTTCTAACACAGTAGGAGCGACCTATGCGAGAGAGAAAATCACAAGAGCACAAGTTTGATTAAAGTATTATATCATAATATAAGCATCTGAAATTCTAAAATATAACTTGGAATAATCATAACTACATTGGCACCAAGTATAGTACCAATAATGGGATTAAGTATCAGAGTTAAAAGATTTTTTTTTGCAGAGTTAAAAGATTTTAAAGGAGAACAAGCAAAGTCTAGATATAGCATTTAATGAAAACTATACTGTTGCCATATATTCTTCCTTTAGAAATATGAAATATCACCAATACCTCCTGTGACTTCACACATTTGTGTGATGGCTGATTCATCAGTTGGTACACTCCCTAGTTGCTCTGGTTCCATACAAGCCACTCCAGGCAAACGTAACACCAGGGCAAATAACCTTTGATCCCAACGAAAAGGTTCTTTGGTTAGTTCACTTCCAGGCAGAGGAGAATTTAAAGGAAGATGAAGCTGATAAGGCAAAATTTGAAAAGGTTTATCATGACAACCCATATAAAAATGCAGAAAGAGTTAAAAGGCTCACTTTTCTTTCACGGAACATAATAAAACTAAGCAATCTCTATCTGGATTACCAAAATAGCATGTTTGTCCAAACTTTACTCTTAACTGGAAATACACGCTTCCCACAGAAATAGCTGCATGTTCTCTGCCATTTAAATGAAATTTTAAAAGTTAAATCTCACCTCTTCTTGAACACTAGCAGTACTTGTTAACTTGTTTCCATCTGTGATGGTAATTAAAATAGATGGTTCTAAAAAAAATGGATTTCTCCCCTAAAATACATGTAAAAAGAATTAGAGCTGTGTAAAATAATAAAATTATATTTAAACTTTTACATTTGCCTTGTTAATGATCTCCCCAATACATGTTAAAATCTGCCTAGATATATAAGGAGAAAAAGATTAGGGACTGAAATGGGTAGGAACCAAAATAATCTTGAAAGAGGTAACATTTCTATCAACTGAGAAATTCTAGAACTCCCCAAGCCATAACATTCAAAATACTTTATCTCTCAGCTTTCCAAGTAATCACAAAATGTTATTAAAGTGATTGTAATGGCAGTATCATCCACATTCATTAATTCATTCACCTGAGTCAGAATCCTGGCACAGGGGACACTAGCAACAAACTCTGTAACCTGGAGGTGACTCTGGAGATCATGAGCAGAGTATTTAGAGTAGATAAGGACAATGGTGGCAGCAGCAAATGCTTTTCTGGCTTCCTCTTATACTATAGCTTTTTCATCACATTGGGCGGGGCGAGGGGGTTAGGAACACAGAAAGATTCTCTCCAGCTGTCTTCTTCCAATATTTCTCAGCAAAAATTTATTCATCCCATTTTCAGATATCCGATGATGTGGTGGGTAGGCAATTGTAACTATTTTTAAATCAAGCCATATACAAGAATCAAGAAGGAGGTTTTTACAAAAAATATGTATTTAAAAGTTATATGAACCTTTTTGGAGGATATCAAAAGTAGCAGAAATCTTGGTAACCATGCTCAATTTTAAATTCCTTTTTTCTTTTCTTTTTCTTTTTTTTTGGTACCAGGGATCCAACTCAGGATCTTGCGCTTGCGAGGCAGCCATGGTGCCACTGAGCTAAATCTCCAGCCCCCCAATTTTGAATTCTTACCCCAAGTCACCAAAGGAAATTAGTTGTACTCACTCAAAAAAAATTTTACCTGTCCATAATTGTCTATTCCAGATATTAATCTATTGAGATTTAACAAATCAAATGAGGATCTTAGAGCCTGACCAAGAGTAGTCAGTCCAGTAGCCTGAAGATTTTTTAGTTCGGTCATGAATGTTGCATGATTTTCCTTCCAACCAACCTGAAAACCAAACATTTACAAAGAAATTCCTGATTATACAATGAACAAGGTATAAAATGCAAACAGGCACTAAACAGAAAATATTGAACTTCGGCTTGACAAATTAATTGCTCCTTAATGTAATTCTATTCTATATCTTGTCTGATCTCAGGGCTAAAGCAAGTGATCAGTTTCAGAAAGATCAGCTAGCTTTAATGATCAAGAGTAAATAATTCAAGCAAGCAATACATCCATTTGTTATGGTTTCTGTTCAGGCTCAACCAAACCTACCAAAACACCTCAGTTACCTTAGCTTGACACGGATGATGAGCTTCGAGTAAGGGGACAGCAAGGAAGAGTTACTTTTTAAATGCATTGTCCTTAATAGAGATAAACTTGGCGATCGAGTGTCTCTTCTCTATGAATTTTTCTAACCAAGATTCTGTCTCCCAAACAATATTTTCACTTTTAAATGAAAATAAAAGGAAACTATAGAAATAGAGCCACATTTATTTGGAGACAATGCTTCTGGCACTATCAGGCATTCAGAAAACCCTAAATCTAGAATAAGACGAAAAAGGAAAAAAAAATGCTTTGGCAAAGAAAGAGCACCCTCTAGGCGCCCCCAGCAGCTGAATAGCAGCAAAGAACCAAAGACCCAAAGTCAACAGCCAACACGCTGTGATCTATTTATTGGCTTGTAGAACAGAAGGAAGGGAAGGATCCTGCTGACTGTTCAGTGATGGCTACAAAAGCAAAGCAGCACAAAATACAAAGAAGAGAAGCCAAAAGACTATGGGAGCTGTGGGTATGTCACAGAGGAGTGGGCCAGCAAGGGTGAAGTCAGATAGCATGGCTGGGCAACATGGTAGACAAAACAGCCGCCCGTGTCTCTGTAAACCCAGACAGCAGGGTGATATGCTGAATGCTGAAGTGATGCCTAACAGGCCGGTACAGCTAGAGGAGGAAAGCAGAAACAAGTAATACAGAAACAAACGAAATGATTTAATTTGTGTTTAGCCGAAGGCTACAGCACTCTTCTAGTTTCCTGGACTCCCACAGCACCATGAGATATGGAAGCCACATGGAGGCTGAAAGAACAAGAGTGGATATTTGAAGAAGCCCGAAGTTCATGAGACCCACTGGTGTGAGGAGTGGAGGGGACCGTGGAAAGGAAAAAACAGAATTCATTAAAGGGTAAGATTTACTGCAGAACCACAAGTTAATTTGATTATCATTGCTGTGGGCACATGACAGGAGGCATGGCTGATAAGACAATTTGGGCTTTGACTGTAAAGTGCTTTGAACACCATGCTCAGTAGTTTAGATTATTATCTGCTAGCCCTGGGATGAACTTGGTGTTTTTAAGCAGGGGAGCAGCATGATCAGAGCTGCAAGATCATTCTGCTGGGAGGTGAGGCTAAATTGAGGGGTAGAGGAGAGGATGCAGCTTGAGGCAGAGAAACTGGTTTGGAGACTGTTGCAATAGCTTCTGAGAACAGTGATGAAAGCCTGAGTTAGAGCAGCGAGGACAGACAGTAGGCTGCAGATTAAAAAAGTGTTTCAAGAGACAGAGTCATAAGGATTTAGCTAATTAAAGGGATGGGTGAGAGAGAAAGGGTCATATACTAGGTTGGGATATCTGGCCTGGGCAAACTTATGAATAAAGTCGACGTTTTTGAAGTTAGTTTGTTTAGCAATCTTATTTCCACACAGTAAACTTACATTTATATTATATTAAGTATTGAGCTACTGAAAGGCCCTTGTAATAGTTCAGGGTATGACTAAAGAAAAAGGAGTGGACTACTTGGTTGGCAAAGTGCTGGCAAAAGATTTGAGTGTCACTTTATAACTCATCAATATTTCAAGTAATGTCCCAATGGTTAATAGTCTTATTCATCAATCTGTCAGGATAATTACTACAGTATTTAAAATTTCCTTTATAATATGGAATGAAAGCATTTTACAAATAGCTTTGACATCTGAATTTCTGACATTGTTTTTTTGGTCAGTTCCAATCCTGGGCAACAAATTGGAAATATGAGAAATTCATAATGCTGTTCCTACCTCAGTACTACAAAGTATGTGAGCTACATTTACTACCAAAACCATGAATATTTTGGTAGCATTCCAGCTCCTATTTCAAGATAAAAATTAAATGCTCCCCTCCATTTTCAAAATATTGTAGGAAAAAAAATGTCCCATAGATCAATTAAAATATTTAGAGAACTTTATTCATGTGAAAAACTTATTCCACAAAGACCACTATAAAGAGAGCAGGAGAAGACACATTATACTCTTCATTCATTCTTGAAATTAATTTTTATAACAAATGAATTCAAAGACAGCCAGTTTGCTCTTTTCTTCATAGTACTGTGGACTCAAACCCATGGCCTCTCACATGTTAACTACTCACTCTACTACTGAGCTACATCTCCAACCTCTGATTTGCCATCTCAATAGTCTTCCTTTGAAATATTTTACTTCAAACATATCCTACTCCCGTGTCAGTAAAACTTTTATTTCTGATAACAATTTCCACACCTTCTTGGAGAACTAGAGCTTACAAAGCACTTTCACTTTTCACAGTGGCATAAGATAACCCTATAAAAATAGGCACAACAATACCAACCCTATTTTGACTTTCCTTCCTTCCTCCCTCCTTTCTGGCAGTATAGAGGACTGAAGCTGGGCCTTTAAGCTACACCCTAGCCATTTAAAAAATTTTTAAAATTCTGAAATAGGGTCTTGCTAGGTCACTAAGATGCCCAAATTTGGAACTTCTTGCCTCAGCCTTCGAGGATGCTGGGATTAAGGGATAGGCCACCATGCCCAGGTCCCTTTTGCATTTTAACAACCAAGGAAGTGAGAGGTATATGTTGTTTGTGGGGTGACAAATCACATTCCAGAACTAAACTATCTGAAATAGTAGCTCTTAACCACATGTAGCTACTGAGCACTTGAAATGTGGCTAGTTTGAATCAAGATGTGATGTAAATGTAGAACACACATGGGAATTTCTTTCTTGTGTGTTGCTCAGGATAGAACCCAGGGCCTTGTACATGCTAGAAAAGTGCTCTGCGACTGAGCTACATCCCCAGCCCCACCCATGAGATTTTTGAGCATGTAGACCACCTCAAAGAATGTAAAATATCTCATTCACTTTTTATATTGATTACATGTTGAAATAATACTGCTTCGGATGTTTTCAGTTAAAACTATATTAGTAAAAGTAGTTTCACCTGTTACTTTTTAATGTGGTAACTAGACTATTTTAAAGTTATGTGTATGGCTGAGGCTGATATTATATTTCTATTGGACACTGATGTTCTAGAGGGACCTGAAGGTCAGTCAGGGGATCCTGGCCTTGAGCCTGCAGACAGTCAAGTTGTTACAGGTTCCAAGGCAAAAGGACACTGGATAAAAGCAGTGTCTCAGGAAAATCAGGCTGGTAGCAACATAGACAGGAGGAAAGGCAAACTGCTGTCAGATAGAGAAGCTAGGAGATTTGAATAGTAATCCAGGCCTGTGAGAATTAGGACCTGAATTAGGATGGGGACTGTGGGGATTGAGAAGTTCACTGAAAAACACTGGAAGTGAACAAGATAGGACTTAGTAAGAGAGCACTGACAGAGAATAAAAAAAGATGATTAACTAGCTCCTACCCTGGGAGACCTAAAAAAGGGAGGTTTAGGACAAGTAGTAACTTGGTATAGGTAAAATCCTAAGCTAAGAGTTGTCTTCACAGTAAAGATTTCAATGTTTCTCAGAGGTAAAATGATGATGATGATGATGACAGATAATAGTTATTGGTGCCTATAAGTGCTAAGAACTCATTTATGCAAATCACAGCATCTTATAATACATCCTTCTCATCTGAGCCTCATAATCACCTTCTAAGTAGGCTGCTATTATTGTGTCCATTATATAAATTAAGACACTGAGGCTCAGCAAGGCTAAGCAACTTGTTCAAGTCAAACAACTAGTAACTGGCACAGTCAGGATTTGAACTCAAGTAGTCTAACTTCAGAGCCCCTCCCTCAACCACTTAAGCCATTACATCCTGCAACTCTCCATGTATTCATGGACATGTCTTGTTAGATTAGCTTTAAAGTTCTTAAATTTAATGGAGTTTCCAAATTTCATTTAATGAAAGCCTACTTTCCCTTATGTCTAAATACAGAGAAACTGGGCACAGGGGTCAATGCCTTAGGAATTAGAAGACCCTGGTCTATCCTGGCAGTCAGTAACTAGCTTGGCAAATGGTCCAGGGTAAGTCACTTAAACCCTGTGGGGCTCTGTTGCCTCATCCTAGGAATAAAACGGCTGACAAATGAACTCTAAGGTCCCTTCTAACTTTCATCATCCTATAATTCTATACCTCATAACAATTCTTTATATCTATCAGACTTGTGTGCCCTATAATTCTGTATCTTATAACAATCCTTTGAATAAATCTGCCTTGCATAAAGAAAATATCACTTGCCTTAGGAAATATGCTAATCCAGGTCTGGTTTAAATGTGAAAAGTCAACTAAAAATGTCTTTTCCTATCAACAGAGAAACATAGCCCTTTCAGACTATTGATGACCTGAGTTCTGGTCCTAGCTTTACCTGACTAGCCAATAGCCATTTATTCCCCATTCATACTTCTACTGAGTGGAGAGAATTTACACTGCTCTCCTCAGAAGGCCAAAGCCCAAAGAAATATTTCCTACTACCATCTCAATTCTGTCTTCTAACTTGATGGGCAGGTTTGGGAGCAGGAAACTGGCATACTCTCTCTAGGACTTTGCTGAAGCCCTTTTGAATTTTCTGGTATGTTCTCCACTGTGTGTTGCTTAAGAGTTAGGTTCTGCCCCTATAATAGGCCCACAGGGGAAGTCTGTCAATACGTCAACCATCTGGAAGCTTTTCATGAACACAGCTCTAGGCTGTATCCTCAGGTTTAGCTTTTATCTGAAATCAAGCTGTTACTTAGAACTTTGGCTGGTTTCTGTGTCATATTTCTTTATTGGTTTCAAATGAAGTAGGGACTAGAAGAGGATGTTGCTCCTCCAAACCTCAGCACCGTAGTATTTGTCCTTCCTGAACTTTATCTCATTTTGGTCAGACTGTTTCTCTAATTCACTGATTTTTTTTACTTTTATTTTTTTTAAGTAAAGGAACTCTTTCCTCCATCAAAATCTTGCCAGAAAGTATAAACAAGTAAAAGAGATCAACTGTCCATGGAGGTGATGTGGGAGTGGTGTTAAAGCCCTTTCTGAAAACTCCTGCTCTATCTCTAAAGGTCATTTGTAATCCTTTTTCAAAATACTAGTGACCTTGCTCGACTTAGTATAATGCGCAAGTTTAATAAACATGCCATTACTTTCCCCATCCAAGGTAACTGATTAAAATACTTAGGGCAGCAGGACCTAACTTCCCACACAAGAAATGTCCCTTACAAAGTGTATGCAAATTGAACATTAGTAAATCTGAAACTTGAATAATAAAGATTCTCTGGGTGGTAGGTTTTAAAGGAACAAAAACAATCCTTGTGTTACTGATTGTCAGGAGCCAGGCAATCACACAGCCGCCAGAAAACTTCTCACTGTAAGGTACTACTTGCTGGGTCCCAGCTTGGTGCTGAGCCACTGCACTGTACCATTTTGGGCACACTTACCCCTCAGCCTATTTGCACATTCCCCTGAACAATAGTGCAGTCCAGCCCAAGTCTTGCTAGTGCGTTAGCAAGCCCGTCAAACGAATGAACAGCAAACATCCTTGATGTCCAGGGAGACAATACATGTTGCTGTTCCTCCTCCACAGATTTTTATCTTTTATTATTAAAGGAAATGAAATCACCCTGATAATATTTGCCCTTCATAAACCCATGTTAAAGGGCTTTTCTGACCTTCATCTTTCTAGATGGTTACAAACTAGATGATTAACAGATTTGAGTATTTTCCCAGATGTCTCAAGTTAAAGCTGAAGAGTTTAAATTTAGCAAGGCCATCAATTCTCTTGTTGAAAGATAAACTATTTTCCTTTTTCCATCTGCTCTCCATAAGTTTGGGGGAGACTTGCCCTGCAACAACCCAGACAATTGGAATAAATCAATTCCAACGGTATTTTTTATACTAATTTACTTTCTTCTTCAATTTCACATTCAATCATCTTTGTCATCACAAACCCTTTCAGTGTTGGTAAACTGACTGTTGAGAAGGAATGACATAAAAAATAAGAAGCTCTGTTTTTGCAATCAACTCTATCTCCCTGTGGAGACAAATGACTTTTCCTTGGTCTCTGCCCTTAGTCTTATACCAAATATTTATGCAAGTTTAAACTTTTCAATGTCAAGGATTTTTTTTCTCACCATTAAAATGGACTCCAATTCTGATAGATACAAGACAAGGTTTACCGGCCCTCTTAAGTAAGAGAACACTGTGACAGATGAGTCACCTTAGAAAGTTAAAGTATCCTTTCAAATTATGTTCACAGCTGGCACATATATAAAGGAAGTTGCTAAAATCACGAAGTACACTTTAGGAAGACACCGTATCATTACAAGAATGGAATTGTCTTGCTTCTTGTACCCCCTTTTAAAACTTTGACCCCATCTGACACAATTTTTTCTCTTAATACTTTATAATTTGGCCTGATTTCCTGTTGTTGTTGTTGTTGTTGTTTCCTCATTTGACTCAAGGTACTGATACATACTCAAAGGAAGTGTTTTATTATTTTGTTATTTATATGTACGAGTATAACATTTTCTTATAAAATACTTCTTTTTAAAACAACTAGTTCTCTTGTATTCTCTTTTGTCAAAGTTATTCCTCAAAGGCCTTTCTTAATGTTCTGATTTTTCTAAAATTTGCAAAATCCATTTTACTTGATTAAATGAGTTCTCTCCCTTAGAACTCTAAATGTCATCATTCTGTGGTTCAGTCCACCAATTTCCATCCACATGCTTCAGAAAATGCTACCGGTCAAGATCACATTAAAAAAAGGTCTATCTTACTTGAGCCATCTACTTTTAAAAAAGTTCCTAAGAAATTGCCTCCTTAATATACTGCAGAAACTTATTTGACTGTCTGTGACCTGCTGAATTGTTTTTCAGCAGACAGTTAAAGACTCCCAGGACCACATATTTTAAGTGAACTAGGCAAAGAAATAATTCATTTTTTTATTCCAGTGACAGTTCACTATTTTACATTACCAGTATCTTTAAAATACTTAGTATGAGTTCTTTAGGCTACACAATCGTAAGGGTTAATGTAGAAAATTTGTAAAATACATTTATGGAATTTTCAATTCTTACCCTAGGGAATTCAGATAAAATTAGGAAGCAGCATACCTCTCAAGAGTTCACTGGAGGGCTGGGGGTGTAGCTCAGTGACAGAATGCTTGCCTAGCATATGAGAGGCCCTGGGTTCCTTCCCCAACACCACACACAAAAAAAGTTAACTGGAAAGTATGATAAGATCAAAAGAAACTTTATCTTCACCAGTGGATGGTAACATGAAGAAACCAACAGTTTTAGAAACTTTTCTTCTCTATCCAAGAGTCAACTGCATTGCTGCGGAAGCAGAAAAATCTTAGAGCTTACCAAACTTGGTCAGACATAAATGCTTTCCTTTGGGAAAGTCTGCTTGCTTCCCTCTGTGTAGCACAGTGACAGAGCACTTGCCTAGCATGCTCAAGGCCCTGGGTTCCATCCCCTGCCTGGCAAAGAAACCTTTCCTTTCTCAGACTCAGACCATTTGTACTGTAGCTACCAATAAACACTTTTTATCAGAAAAAAAATGCTATTGTGCAGATCACATGTGGATTAAAAAACAGCTTCTAACTTGTCATCTTACGGACACATATACAAAATAAAATTGAACAAAACTAATAAAACTAAGCCACTCAGGGCTGGGGATTTAGCTCAGTGGTCTCGCCTCCTGCTGCGCAAGCACAAGGACCTGAGTTCAATCCCTGGTACCAAAAAAAAAAACCCAAAAAACCAAAAAAACCAAAAAACTAAGCCACTCAACCACTACAAAAAAAAGAGTTGAACACAGAAAGTAGCGGAATGGTCATTTATGACTTTCTAAAGATTATATAGCATCTGTTTCCCCTAGACTAGTTCTTTCTTAAAATTCTTTCCAAAATTTAAAAGATATTTTTATATCATAAAACTAATACACATTCATTGTTGACAACAGAAATACAAACAAATACAAAATTAGACTTATCTGTTCCCTAAACAGTCACTGCCACTATTCAGAACATGAAACGGTAGCAGCAGAGAGAAACAGCCTCAGTAAAATCAGTAACATTTACCAATTTAACCACTGTGGTCAATATAGCATATTAAGCATACCTGGGAACTGTTTTCTAAAATGTAAAGCACTTTTGAAACCATCTTAAGCTCCAATCCTCAAATGTTCCACTTCCTACTTTTCAGTTATACAAATCTCTCCTGTACTTTTTCAGAAAGGAACCCTGGAAATAATCCAGTCTAATCCTTTCATTTAACCAATGAGGAAACTGACACCATAAAAGGTTAAGTGACTTTCTGGGGTCCTCTGTGTAATTAGTAGCAGACTTCTGCTAAGAACCCAGGTCTCATGCCTTGGTCCTATCTTGCACTCTACAGAGCTTAGCTGAAGTGGCACAATGCATGAGACTGGATGGTGTGATCTACCAAACAAGATTACTATGACCACTTTAAAAAAATCCAATTCACCTAAAAGTATCTAGCTGTCATATAAATCTACTTATACAGCTCAGAAGCACAACTATGGAGTTCACAATGTCTATACAGCTATGTAAGATTTCAAGAAAAGTGGAAAGCTTTGCTCTGTACATTGTTAGCATTCTTGTTCAAGAAATAAAACAGGAGAGAGCCCCAACTTTTCAATGCCATGGTTATAGTAAAGGCTAGACACTCTCCCTAGAATCTTACAGTCTAGTGCCTAGTTATGTGGGCTTTCTCCTGTGGACACAGTAAGGCAGAGGAGAGAAACACAGGGGCTGATTAAACAAGAGTGCCTCTGGGCAACTTCAGGCCAATTTAAATGAGACTATCTTGTCTAGTTCAGGCTAATCAACTGCTAAAGTTCCTATTCCTGCTCTCTCCCCAATTCCTTGGTAACTTCTCATCATTATAATAGCATTTTAAAGCACCTTCTATCATGTCCTCCCCCTTAAGTCACACCTTTAATGGGATGCTTTCAGTTCACTTCCTTTCCTCTCCCAGGCCCTCAGCTGCCTGTGTCTCTGGATCTCTTCTTCCTTTGTTAACTGATGTTCTAGGTAGGGTCTGTCACCAGGAGTGGGGAGATGGGTAGGGGGTGAGAAAAGACAAGTCCTGCTGAAGTGTAGGGCCAGAAATGGTGGAGAACAAGTTTATACAGACTGTGGGGCAGATCCCAGGACACTCTGAATGGCAGGCTGCACAATATAAACTTGACCCCTTAAGTATGGGGAATCTTTGAAGGTTTGTGGGGAGGGTGATATGATGAAACCCGCTTTTTAAAATGTGAGCAGTCAGTGGGTAAAGAGTAGGAATTTAGGAAGCATTTGGGAGGCCAATTAGAAGACTGGTACAGTGGCCAAAGCATAAATGTAGAAGGACCTGGATTGAAGGCAGTAGAAACTGAATTGCAGGAAAGTTATGTAGGAGACATTTCCAAGGGATGCTGGATAGGCCTTTAAAAGACAGTAGGAAAGAATCAAAGCTGCATAATGACCCACTTTCAATCCTGAGTGACTAAAAGATGGAAGTACAGAAGAGAGGACAGTTTTAGAAACACAGGAAGTTTAACTGTGAGCTGATGGTAGGACAGACAACCAGTAGAGATGTCCTGTCGTCAGCTGAGAGGCCTGGGTGGAAAGTTGAAGATAAGTGAGGCATCAGTGCGGGTAGAGTATTTGAAACCAGGAACGAATGGGGTAGGATACACTCACCATGGGGAAAAGGTAGAAGACAGGGCAAGAATTAGAGAGAGGTAAATAGAATAGAGAAGGTAACACATTTCTGGAAAAAGAGGTAGTTAGTTACTTTCAAATGTAGTCAAAGACAAAGAGAAGAAACATTAACAAATTTGCCCAACTAGCACTATAATAAATCCTAAGACCTTAATAAATACTTAACTTTTCTAAATAGTACTCTTTATTCCTCAGCTGTGCAAATGAAAATATTAAGTCTTCTGTTCAATAGGTTCAAAACCAGAACCTGCCTCTTGGTACTAAATTCACTGAACTTCTGAAACCACAGGGCAGGATATAAGTAATGAAAGCCATAGGTATTAATGAATAGTATAATCAGGTGAATTTGGTTTAAGATACAGAACTCTACCTTTTCTAACAACATGTGGCATATCACTGCAAAAGCCTTCATGTACTGTTTCTCTAGTTAAGACTCCAGTGGTTGTGCTGGCAGCATCTGCATTTCTTCTCTGAAATCCACCTGTCTACTCCAGGCCATCTCACAAAATAGGAGGGAAGAAAGCTAGCTAGCTATGGCAGGAATGTGGCTTGAGATCTGGGTGATGGAATGAGGACCACACCAGCAGGTGAAGCACAGATGGACACATGAAACTCTGAAGAGTAACGTGGTACATCCAGGCCTTTTTAAAAAACCACTCTGCCTCACAAGTTGTGCATTAGAAGAAACCAAATACTACTGTGCAGTACACTGAATGTCTTTCTTTTCCTCACAGGAAACACAGTTACGAAGAGGTTGGTAAACTGAAGATGGCACATCCATTTCTGATGGCCACTAGATAGACAAACTACACTTTTGCTTTTATAAGCCTGCCATTCTTCCCATAGCCCCTAGACACCACCCTCCACTCCCCAACATAGACACACTGTCTCAAGCTCCATCAACTCAAAAGTCTCAGCAACTCCATGTCTGTCTAGAGTTGGGCACAACAAAAGCAAAAGTGTTTTGTAAACAAATGCACAACGATACTTGCCCAGAAATCGCCAGGGAAATAATAAAAATAACACTAGCAGTAGTAATTTTTATTCATTGAGTGCTCGTTATTAAATCAAGTACTATTATATTAAAAGCAGCTAGAAATAACATTATGATGATTCTGTCTGAAAAGTGAAGGTTTCAGGACCCACATTGTAATCAGAAAATGCCTGTGGGAAGTTATCAAAAGAAATGTTCTATCACGGTTGATAGAAATAGTGAAGTGGTTAATTACTTAAGACTTTAGAATAGAGACAGACCTGGATTTCTACAGGCTGTGTTACTTAACCTTCCTGGGCCCCAGACAAGGCCCCTTCCTTATCCATTAAATGGCAATAATAATAGTACCTATGACATAGGCTGAGACGATAAACTAAATAAGCAGTTTATATCCGTTGGCACACTACCTTCTACGTAAGTGTTACTCAATAAATGTCAGTTTCTATTATTAGAAAGCAATTATGTGATTATTCATTATTACAAGGAAGCAGATATAAGTCAACTCATATCTGAAATATATGGTATGCTATAAAAGCCAGATAACACCTTTGACTATAAGATTTAAATCATCCAAAACTGGGGCTATAAAAATGGTCCCACTTTTTGTTTTGTGGTGCTAGGGATGGAACACAGGGTCCTTGTGCATGCTGGCCAAGCACTATACCACTGAGCTACACTTCCTAGTCCACTGGTGGTGAATCTCAGGCTTTCGTGCCACAGCCAGCTGTTTGCTATCACTGAAAGCTCTAAAAGGTTTGCTATTACTATCCTAGCCCCTCCCACCTCTTATATATGCTATTTATGAGTAGATCTGTACTTTCATTTAGCCTCACATGTAGACAGTATTTATTCCTTAAGTGGGAGCCAGTAAAATACACAGACACACATGTACACACACAAGCAGACACTCCCGGAACTCCCACCTAGAAGGGGACTGACTAGTCAGCAGTAAGAATTTTAGGAACTTCCTGTCACTTGGACCTCCCTGCTCCTTTTAATGCTACTGATGACTTCCCATGATAAGACAAGAGGTTTGCTGGGGAATGCTGGAGGGGGGGGGGCTTCCATGACAGCAAGGATACAAAGCTGGATGTGCTGGTGAATACCTGTAATCCCATCTACTCAGGAGGCTGAGTCAGGAGGATCTCAAGCTATAGGCCAGCCTGGGCAACTTAGTGAGACCCTCTTTCAAGATTAAAAGGACTGGAGGTACAGCTCATTGGTAGAGAATTTGCCTAGCATGCCTGTGGCCCTGGGTCCAAATCCCCCATGAAGGGAGCACTGATATGAAATCTTCTTTGTTTCTTAGATTTTACACTAGACTAAGCTAGAGAATTTATTCTTTATCTTGCTTTTCCTGTGGCAAAGCAGCTATGTCAGTTGAATAAGAGACATGCAACATATTTCTAATAACACTGAAAACCTAAACCGTGTCACCATTGAGCATGTGTTATAAACAGACTACGAATTATAGCAGTTAGATTAGTTCACATATATTCTGTTGTGCTTAGCCCAGGAAAAAGCTTCTAACCCAACCAGTTGGGTCAGCAACTGCATCCAAAAGTCTAAGCAAGTAAACTAGCTTTGAATACAACTGAGAATAGGATGCTTTCATATATTGCCTCAGGGCCAAGGGTTATCAAGTCATCAACTCTGAACTGTATGATAACCTTTCATACATAAATGAGTCCTTTATGGCAATGTTCACTTTAAACAGAACATTGAAAAAAAGGATCCTCTTTCAGAAACAATTTCTTCGGCATGAACATCAGAAAATATCTTCAGGGAGAATATAAACCAATGTTGCTGTCTAACAGAAATACGTTAAAAAAGTAAAAGCTGGGCATGGTGGCACACACTTGTCATCCTGGCTACTCTGGAGGCTGATATGGGAGGTTGACTTGAACCCAGGAGATCGAGACCAGCCTGGGCAATATACCAAGGCACCAGCTTAAAAAAAAAAAGCAAGGCAAAATCAATATGATTTTTTAACCCAACATATTCGCAGTAATTTTTCACTGTTCTGTACAGTATCCACTTATAGACTAGCCACCTTTTAACTGCTCAACAACCACACAGGGCTCATGGATGCTGTGCTGAACAGTGTAAAGAGATACAGTCTGCAAAAATGAATAACTGGCATATCTGAAGAGCCATGCCAACTTCCACTGCTGCTTCAGCCTCTCACTCTTTTTGTGCAGACCTCTTGGTGTTGTCATCCCTCACTAGAAGTACTGGGAATGGGGAGTTGTGAGGAAAAAAGGGGTGGGTACAATGTGTTTTTAACAAATTAAACTGGAAACTCAAGCCCATTTATCAGTAGAAACAATAATAAGCACAACAGCTCTACAGCTAAGTGACCATCAAGGGTTAAAATAGCTTTCCTGTGGAGGAAGGTCTGGCAAGATAATCACCATGTCCAACTTTGTATCCAAGAGATAATGTGTTCCAAGCTTCCAACAAATATGCATAGGATCTGCCTAGATCTCTCATTTACACTCTGTCAAAAGGAGTTTATGTTTATGGAGGCCATATGTACAGAGTTGCTCATATAAGGATTTAAATCAGTAGGTCCTTTCTTCATACTGCCCTCCCAATAGAGGATCCTTCAATCTTGTCCTTCCCTAGAAAGCACATTTCTCCCCAAGACGTAAAACAGCTGCCTGGTTTGGATACTCTGTGAAACTGAGAATCCTGTGTTCTAAGCAGTTAGAATTATCTTCCCAAAACAAAGACAAACTGAAAAGAAAAATATCTGCCCTCTCCAATGTGCACCACGCCCTCTGTGCCTCCCTCTCCCAATTCTAAAGCCAAGGCCAAACCCTTTGAAGCAGCCGGCACTAATGTAAAACTGGGCAACTTCAACTGTGTCCTCTGGATTGCCCCAGACTTCATTTCCCTCTCCTAGCAGCCCACTTCAAGGAATGTTGCCCAACAATAACCAAACAAGTACACAGACAACAAACCTTGCCCTCATTCTCTTCAAATTCACCCAGTAGCTCTTCATTTCAGAAGAACTGTACAGACTTTTGGAAGCAAGCGCTATTGCTGTCTAGTCTGAACCAGTTACAATCTTGACCCGATAAATTGAATTCTTATAAAGAGTCTTACAAATTCTCCATCCTTCACCTCCAATCCTCTGGTTAAGAATCCACTACTCATGGGGCCGGGGATTTAGCTCAATTGTTCCACCACCTGCCTTGCAAGCAGAAGGACCGGAGTTCGATCCCCAGTACCAAAAAAAAGAATCCACTACTCATGACAGCTCCCACATCCTCACTCACCTTTTCCAATGACTCTTCTCAAGATCCCTGTGAAAAGGGCAACACCTTTACTATTCTTGGTCCCCCCAGGCCAGGTGTCTTGTGGTGTCACTTTAGGTTTCTATAACAAAACCTGGCACACAGGGAGTGCTCAAAAATATGGCAAATGAATGTCTACATTGCTGTAATAGCACTCCAACGCCAGACTATCCTTGGGAAACAGCATGTTGATCATGTCCCTACAGTGGTGATAATAATAGGACCAGTATTGACCTGCAGGGGGAGGGCACAATTGCAGGAAGACGCAAAAGGGTTTTCTGGGTCGAGGGAAACATTCTCTATCTTGGTCTTGGGGGAGGTTGCATGAATATGTAATTATAAAAATTATATACTCATTAGGATTCATGCATTTTAATGTATATAAAATGTACTTTTGGGGGGGTGTTTTTGAGACAGGTTCTCCCTAGGTAGTTCAGGCTAGCCTTGAACTCACTATATAGCACAGGCTTTCCTCATATAAAATATATTTTGATAAATAAAAGGAAAAAAGAAGGGGTTATATACACTTATCATACAGAAATACAATTCCACCATATTATAAACCTGAAACTACATGAAAATCCTACCTGTAATAAGCATTAAATATATCAGATTGGGGCGGGGATTTAGCTCAGCCTGCCTCGAAAGTGCAAGGTCTCGAGTTTGATCCCTTGTACCAAAAAAAACCAAAAAACAACAACAACAAAAAAACCCATATATATATATATATATATATATATATAATTGCTACCTTTTCACTACCTGAAAAGTATCATACAAATTGGAGGGCGTCCCGCTGCTCCCAGCCCACAGGAAAGGGCTTTTGGGTCGCCACCCCTACTGCTGCTCCCCACCCCTGTCCCACCTCTCCCAGCTCAGAGGAGGTAATATGTGCAGGCGCCAACAGCTCCCCGCCCAGTCGAAATGAGAAAACAGGTAAATAAGTCTCAAAACCAGACTTCCAGATCACCTACAGCAACTCCAAAGGGAAATGAGATGGAAC
>NW_004624808.1:11328982-11344857 GCF_000247695.1 Heterocephalus glaber
AAGATGCATTATGTAAAGGTACAATTCCCAATGAGAAATGTAATTGTGTTGTATACCTACAATGTACCAATAAAATAATTTAATAAAAAAAAAAAGAAATGGGAGGGAAGAGGAGCTGAGGAGCTTTCACACATATTGCTTGAAATCTTCCATTCCATTATTGAGTACATACTAAAATCTAGGCATTCCCTTGGGTACTAGAAGTATAAATATAGAGATGACCAAGTATTTGTTCTTAGAAAGAAAGCTCACATTAGGGAGGCCGACATTAACATAGCAGTGTTTTCCTCACATGTGTGAGGACCTGCTTTTGATCCCTAGGACTACAATACCACCATATGGATGGATGGATTGATGGATGGACGGACAGACAGACACACACAGAGTTAGAGTCAGGGTATAGAGAAAGTGTTAAGGGATGACAGAGGGAGTTTTTACACTGTGAAGACTAGGAATAGGGAAGATTCTCCCTTTTGAGAATGTGAAATGAAGAGCCGAGGTATGTTAGGCCAACTAGTATGTTCTAGGGGGAGGGAACAATGTCTGCAATGGCACAGAGGCACAAGAGGCATAATGAATTTGAAGACAGCTTAATTTCTCCTTGCAACTGGAGCTGTCTATGTGAAGAAAAGAGAGTGGAGAGATGTTGGAAAGGAAACAGAGTCAAATCATGAAAGCCTTGGAGATGACTGGACTCTATTCTAAAATGCAATGGGGGGCTACTGAAGGGTTTTTCATAGGGGACTTGTTTTATTTAAAGAATATCCATCTCTTTGCATGGAAGGGGGAGAATCAGTGGTCAGCAAGACTGGCTTCCAGTTGAGTGGCTGCAGCAACAATGGTCCAGGTGAGAAATGATGGAGGTTGAAACTCTGAGCAAATAAGAGTGCATGGACAAGAGCTGTTGAGAATACAGAACAGAGAGGCCTCCACACTTTTGTTCATATTCTCTATCTTTCACCTGGTCCCTAATCTAAAGATATTTACTTCCTTGCCCAGAGATCTAATCTTGTCCGAGTAACTCTCCTCTTTTCTTATTTCGAAATAACTACTGCCATGTGTCTCAAATGGTCAGTGAGGAAGATGAAAAAGAAAGCAAAATCATGGGAGAGACAATTCACCATAAATGCTAATGCACTGCCTTTGAACATTTTGAGTTTTAAAACATCTTGCATTCTCTAAGATTGTTCTCACAGCCCATGTTGCTATTATTGCACCAAAAGCACTTCCACGGCTTCCTTACCACAATGAAGGGTTCCCCGAAAAGTTGCCCCTTTTCCAAATAAGGCTCATAAGATATATTCATGGGCTTATGAAAAAATTATGCCTTAGTTAAAATTCTAGTAAATGTCTGCAACACATATCATTTTAAAAGCTTAAGTTTACTTCCTCAATCTCTAAGTCAAAATCCTGCTCTTTTTCTGATACAAACAGTATTGACAAAGTTACGTACAGCATGTGAAAAAGTACCATTCAAGGGAAAATTTCACTTTTCCAAATGTTGTATGTTTTCCAATTACTAGCTTAGGCTATTTCTTGGAAACATAATCTCTTCCTATCATATTTATGAAAACTTCTGATAACTATTTATACCTGTGTTTCAACTATTTTTAGAAAAGTGACTGTTTTGGGCTGGGGATTTAGCTCAGTGGTTCTGCCACCTGCCTTGCAAGTGGAAGGACCTGAGTTCGATCCCCAGCACCAAAAAAAAAAAAAAAAGTGACTGTTTGATGTTAAAAATAATTTCCTTGAATAAAAAAGAAATAATTTTAAGAAAGCAGCTTCAAACATAAAACCACTTTTATACTAGTATATATCTCAGTGTAATGTCTTACTTCCTTCTGACAAGCTTGCCCCTTCCAGTCACTGAATAAAAAGAAATTATGATTCATAACAAAATGAAACAAAAACATATGTGACAGCAGAACCTCAGCCAAGACTATTCAGAACTATTACGCCAAAAGAAATCCCACAAAACATTTTTAAATATGTACTGCACTAGTCTTCCAAGAATATCCTGTAAATTTTAAAATATTAAGTAGGATTTCATCCTAGCTATGTTCATTAAAGATGCACTATATAAATGTAGTGTTGACACACATAACACTGTATAAAACTTGTATACAAAGCAACACTTAAAACAGGTAAAGTACACAATATTTGCATTTCATATGCTGTTTTATATGGTCCCCAAATCAAGCTTAATTCCATCTATGCAGAGCTGACTGCAAGTAACAGGTATCATTAATTTTAAAAGAGCACAGAACTATGTGCTAGGAAGTATACAATAAATAGTTACTAAGTCTTTGGTGAAATACTATATTTACATACTCAACAGTATACATTAGCAAAAATTCCAGTCACAGTAACTTTTCACAAGATTTATTGTCAGAGCTTGTAAGTGGATATACTGGGAATAGTTGCACGCCTGTTAAGGGAAAAACGCCCAACTAAACCTACAATTCATGCCTGTTACACTACCGATAGAAATCAATCTTCTGGTAGAAAATAAAATAACATTCATTTTGCAGTATGTAAAGCTGAATATAACCAAGACTTGAGAGTTAAAAAGTTATAGTTCTACAACCTTAGAGGAACTGAAAAATACACACATTATTCTGCAAATAAATAAGCTACCAATAAAAACCCACCTAATATCACTTTGCTGAAAAGTCCTCAGCCCCCTAATGAAGAGTGAAGCTTCCAGGAGGAACTAAGATGCCTGCTGACTGACAATCAAGGAAGACTCATTTGATAATCAGTGTGAAAGAAAACAGACACTTATGGCTCCTAGCTTACAGCCACTAGCAAGTGAAAGATGGTCCAAATCATAAGAAAATCACCAGATGTTCTAAAATTTCTGACCTTCCAAGCCGACTACATCCTAAGAGCAAAGAAATAGTTACCATGTGCTGAGCAGCAAGGTGGGAAAAATAAGAAGGAATGATCAAAAAGAGATTCAGAAAAGGAAAATATTAACAAAATATGGACTGTCATTAGTAATTCTGGTCTTTAGAGAGAATGACAAGAACATCATCAGATCATTAGCCTTTTCCTGGAACTTGTAGTTATCACCCAAGAGAACCTGAAAAACCTAGGGAAAGCATAAAGACTAAGATGAAGATAATCAATGATCAACAATTAAAAATTATACGGAGTATCTTCCTATATCTTACCTACATAGGGAAAAATCACACTTGATTTTTTTTTCTTTAGGAAAAATTGTAGCATATAAGGTGGCAAGACAAAGAAAATGCCATTTCCACTAACAATCATATCCAACATTTTTCCTCTAGTCCACTAAAAAAACATAGATAAGATACACAGCCACTAAAAATTTTAAATATGAAAACTATGCAGCAACCCAGAATAATTCTTGGAGTAACATAAGTGGGAAAAGCCCGATGCAAAGTAATATGTGAAGTGTGATTACAATGCGAAGTGAAAAGATGTAATGATGGGTCAGGGGGAGTTATAATACACTTTTTCCAAAGGAAAGGACTGTAAATATTGCCACCTATGTTTTATCGATCAAGAACTATTTTTATACTAGTAGTCCCTGCACTTGAAAAATGCTAAATAGGTTGTTCCTCTAAAGGGAACAAAAAATAGGCACACTGCTTTATAGTTTGTCCTTTTTACTACTTCAGATTAAGGAACACGCCTTCAAATGGGCACCTACAAATGGTTGGTTCTTATCTGTATTAGTAGCCAGAGTGTAGACATTTGGACTCCGGATGTGCAAGCATCTGCCTTTCCATGTGCAAAAACTGACCATACTTTTTAAAAAGCTTATAGCATTTTGAAAGAAGTCGACTTGCTCAATTTTTCTAAATACAGTAAGAAAGAAAAACTAAAAGCAAACAATGAAACCCCGTGTTAAGAGGAACCTACTAATCTGTTAACAGAAGCCTGTTAACAACGTCTTCCTTTGGTTCATGTCTGAAAGAAACCTCTTTGGCCAACTATTCAGGTCGAGTCCTCCCAGGACTCCTATGATGAGGATGGATCCCAAGGCTAGGCAAGTAAGTGTTCTGCTAAATTGGATCCCCAGTCCAACCTTTCAGTTTGGTAGGTTCCATTCATTAAAACACCTCACACTATCAAAATGGATCACAGCACGTCCAGACTGCACCGCGAGATAATTAAGCGGGAGCAAAGTACTGAAAGACGTCAAGGATTATGGTAATAACGTTTTTGATTTCAATATGAAAGCGCGAACCTTATACAGGTTGATTTAACAATTTGAGCTGTATTTTATCTGACCGTTGCAGGCCAGGCAGTTCTTTATCGCTTCACCATGGGAACATGACTACCCTAGAAAGGCTAAATCCTCCCTAATTTTCTGCTGTGGGTCAGAACCCCGAGAATCAAATCATTGAATTTGACTGGCTGACTATTCACAGTCGAGTTTTCCCCTTCCATTCGTGCTTGTCTCTAGACAAATCCCTACGTGGCTAGCACAAACCTAATTTCTGAAGCCAATAAATAGGTAGGTCTCTGAAAAGCTTTCTCCTTTGAGGTTTCTGTCAGGGCATCTCTCCCCCAAGTCGTTGCTTTGCAATCTCCAGCGAAACAGTAATGGTAGCTAAGGTAACTGAGAGCAGGTTTGAACCTGACCAAGTGGGGTTAGCAAGGAAATGAGTGTCTCCCAGCCGGAGGGTGAGGAGCTGCCCCAAGCGGGAACATTTCTGACTGAGGGGGCGTGGGTTCGAGGCTACAGAGCGCGAAAGCAGCAGCGTGGCCTTTGAAGGCCAGCGGCTGGCGCTGCCACGCTCTCAGCAGGAAGGGGAGGGGATCGAGAGGAAGAAGGGAGAAGGAGAAGCCGCGGAGCTGGGGAGGAAGACGGCCGGGGCGGGGCGGGAGGAAGGAGGACCTGGAGGAGGAGTCGGGCGCGGGAAAGCCCGCGCGCCCAGCGCCAGCGCCAGCGCCTCCGGCAGAGTCGCACACTCTGGCCGCCCGAGGCTGCAGCCGGCGCTCCGAGCGACCCGAAGGGGCGGGCCCGCCGCAAGGCCTCGCTCCGGGGCTCGGGCCCTCCTACCTTCTTCCTCACCCTCCCCTCCCTCCTTTCCATCTCCGCAGCGCCTTCAGTCTCCCTCTGGCTGCCTCATACAAAAGCAAAATGTCCGCCACCTTCTGAGGCGCCGGCGACCGTCGCGCCACGAGCTCGGCCCGCCCTCCCGCGGCGTCTCCGGGGGGCCGCCCCTCCTCCGCCCCGTCTCCACGGCCCCGAGCGCCGCGGCTCCTGGGCGGCCGCTGACAGCCGGGCTCCTCCCGCCTCGGCGCCCCCCACCCCTCCGCCCGCCCTCCCGCCGGCCGCTCACCTTGATGCAGTACGGCGGCTCATCGTAGGTGACCAGCATGTACCTGTCTCCGCGGCTGGCGGGGTCTCGGGCGCGTAGCTGCGGGGTGAGGGGTGACAGGGGACCGCGTAGGACAGGGGGGCAATGCAAACATTACAGAAGCACCTCAATCCTCCCCCAGGCCCTCGGGATGGAGCGCGTCTCTCCCCTCCCCTCCCTTTACCTTCAAGAACAACTCCACAGCGCCTTTGGCAATGTCCAAATAGGAGGTGCCCAGGTCAGTGCGCTGGTTCATGGAGGCGGACGTGTCTATGAGGAACAGCAGGATGGGCATCTTTCCTCGCGCCCCCGGCTCTGATCCCTCTCTCCTGGCCCTCTCGCCCTCACTGCCACGTAAGGCCACGCGAACCCTCAACTCTTGCAGAGCCAGGGGGCAGGGAGCAAAAGGAAGAGGGGAGACGGGACGGGACAGATGGGACAGCTCCTGGCCTCCTCTTTCTGCAGCCCCACCTCCTCTCCCAGAGAGGGAACTTGAAAGTGTGAGCGTGTGTAGCTCTCGGGGCCCTCCCTGTCCCTCCTCCCTGTCCCTCCTCCCTGTCCCTCCTCCTGCCACCACTACTGCCGCCGCCGCCAGGACTACAGCCTAGCCATCCGTCCGCGCTCCGTAGAGCGCTCGCCCCAGACTGAGAACCCTCTCTGTTCACAGACACACAACTTTGGTCTGCTCACCTACCACCGGCACCATGTGACTAGAGATCACGCCATTGGCTGTCAATTATGGTGCGTTTGCATATTCATTAGATGACACGGCAAGGGGCGGGACTTGGGCGAACCCTGCAGTTTGAGGTTGAACCCTTGCTGGGGGTAAGGGGGAAAGTTAAGGACCCTCCTAGGCTTGGATTCGCCTTTAAAGGACCTGGAAGCTTTTAGGATAATTGGTTTGGGTGGTTTGGATGAATTTGCTCGCGCTCTTCAAAGGTGGTGATTCGAAAGGAAGAGTAAATTGAGCAACAGTTGTATGGAAGTACAGAAGCTAACTGCAATGGATCCATCCTGCTAGTGGCTAAGACCAAAACATTTCACAAGCAGCAAACTTCTTTCCTGGCCAGACTTACTCGCTTTCCTTTAGATTCGTTACTCCTCTTGATCAGTTCTTGTTTTTCGTGTGCTGGCCTTGTATTCCATGTATATGTATACGCACTTAGGGAACTGAACAGTTAGTTACTAAACTGGCCTTTTGTACGCACCGACTTCTTTAGTTTCCGCGAGCTCTGACGCCCTGGTCTGCCTGTGACGATTCTGCCAAGGTTGGGTCTGCACAGCCTTTACACATGGGAGGTTTACCAACTTTGATTCATTTCTACTCGCATTTATTGAACACCTATCAAATGCCAGGCACCCATGATAGACTCATTTGACCTTTGAAATAGCTGTGATAGGTGGGATGGGATTTAATTTCCGGTAAAGGAAACTGCAGCTTCCTGAGGTAAGGGTAAGGACGAGAGGTGCCGTCAGGTCTGGCTCTGTGAAAGGGCTCAATAAGTGGTCAGTTATGCTTTGTTGACTGCTTCAGGGGACATGATTTTTAAATACAGAGTATTAGCCAGGCGTGGTGGTGCACACCTACAATCCCTGCACTCAGGAGGCAGAGGCAGGAGGTTTGCCACGAGTTAAAGGCCAGCCTGAACTGCATAGTGAGACCCTGTCTATAAAACAAAATAAAATAAAATAGAGTATTTCTATATACTATATGCTATATATAAATATATTTCTATATGCTATGCGCGATGTAGAATGCTGGGCTTCAATGAGTTTACAATGTCAATGAAGAGAGAAAATCACACCTATTGTATGGGTATGCAGAATCTTTTTTTTTTTTCTTTTTGAGACAGGATCTCGCTATTTAGTTCAAGCTGGCCTCGAACTCCTAGCGGATCCTCCTGCCTCAGCCTCCTGAGGGCTGGGATTACAGGCATGTACCGCCACACCCAGCTGTATGTATAGTCTTTTACACATTCTAGGTAGTGTTCTATCTTTTCTTTTCTTGTTTGAAACAGGGTCTCACTCTTTAATTCAGGCTGACCTTGAACTCACTATGTAGCCACCCAGGCTGACCTCAGACTTGCAGAGATCCTCCTGCCTCAGCCTTCCAAGTGCTGGGATTACAGGTATACACCACCACACTCAGCATGTGCTCTATATATCGTGTATAAATATGTCTTCGATAACATTTCAGAGAAATAAGATTTCAAAAGAGGTCACACGGCAATCTCTGAATCAAGGACAAACAAGTGATGCAAATAAAAAGTGCTTTGGAAGCCCAGGGCCCAGTTAGTGGTCTAGAAGTTCAGAAGGTTTCACAAACAAGGCAAAAAATAAAAAAATTAGAAAAGGGAAGGGAGATAATTTAAGTGGGAAGGAAGGAATGGTGTGAACAAAAATTCAGCCAGAGATAGTATTCTGCATGTTACATTTTAGGCTTGTCTGATGTTATATAAGGAATATGAGGAATTAATGGGAAAATAAGGATGAAATAAACACTAGAAGCTCCCATTTCCATTCTGATACAAATAGTATTGGGGAAGGACAGTATCTACATTGGCGAGGGTGCTGAAAGTATAGGACTGGTGGGGACTGGTGTGTTAGTTTACTATTGCTATATAATAAATTACCACAAATTCAACAGCAAGGTGCATTTATCTGGCAGGCTGAAAGTAGTATATTATTACTCAGAATTGACTTCAACAAAAATCAGCCTGCCAAATAAAGGCACTGGGTCAAGTGGTGCATAGATTATCCTTTGGTTAAAGAATTATAAAATTTATTTTCCTTTTCTTTTTACCTTCTTCCTTTCTTTTCTTTATTTTGTTTTTGAGATAAGCTTTTGTTATGTTACCCAGGCTGCCAAGCTGGCCTCAAGCTTGCAGTCCTCCTGAATTATAAGTGTGTGCCAGAGTACCTGGACAGATCACAAGATTTCTGATTAGGAATAATATATATATATGGCAAGGACTGCTGAGAAATGGTGTGTCCCAGTTCACAAATGAATGTTATTTTTAGAGGACGAAACAGTCTCCTTATACTTTCATTTTAACAATGAGTGTGACTTACTTTGTTTTTTTTTTTTTTTTTTTTTTTGGTACTTGGGATTGAACTCAGGACCTTGTGCTTATGAGTCACAAGGCAGGCAGCAGAACCACTACTGACCTAAATCTCCAGCCCAGTGCCTTACTCTTATAATTGGAAAAGATGCTATGTTGAAAAATACACTTAAATATTCAAAAGAGTTCTCCCTGGATGAATATTAGAGAAAAATTTCAAAAATGACTATCCAGCATTGGTGAAGCCCAAATTGTTTCAGTCAAATCATTTTCCAGGGATTGAACACACACAGCTCCTCATGGGGTGGACCTCTGAGGAAAAGACATTCTCCCCAGGGCAGGCAGATGCCTTTCAATGTACTTAGTTCTTTCAAACAAAGCATGTTATTTGTTCTTTTTGGCATAAGCTCAAATGGAATTGAAATGATGTAAACACAGAATCTGAAAAATATCCATGTTTCATTAAAAATACTAAAGCGACAATATACAAAGAAACCAACCTATTTGATTTATGCACTTATTCTGATTACATTAAACTCCAAGCCCTCAGTATGAAGCCACTCTTCTTCCTTTTCTGGAGGAAAAGAAACTCTGCATTATGCTAGACAGATCTGTTTTTTGGGTACATAGCAATACTGAAACTTCAGAGCTCTTTCTGTCATGTTTTGTGCTGCAGAGTATTAGCCGCCTTGTGCTGTGGGATATCTGTGCTTTGGATAGATTTGCCTCTCCTTCTAGAATGTAAACTCCTTGAGAGGCATCAGAGCTGGTAAGCAATGCCCGTACAGAGTAGCTGCTCAGCAAACGCTTGTTAAAAGAAATTGTTGAATATGCTGTGCTTTTCTTTCTTTCATTGTCTTTCCAGGTGCTTGGGTGTTATCCTGTGACTCCTTTCCTAGGGCTACCCAGCCATGCCTTGTTGCCTCATCTGCCAAACCCTACCCAAGTGGGATAGCAGACCCAGTTCCCTGTTCTGAGGAGCTAGAGCCTTTAGGATTTGAGCCCCAGGAGGCCCCTTCAGATCAAGGCTTTGAATTGACATCTTTGTACCAACCTCAGCAGCTTCCTTCGTGTTCTACTCGTGCTTCCTTGTAAAGTGGCTCTTTGGGGATGTCACTGCTCACTGTTTGTCTCCCCCAGTCATATTTTCTTCCCTACTGCCCCCAATTTCAGGCTTATTTTTACTGCCAAGCCACTGACTAATGAAATGTTTTGCAACTGCAGTTCTATGATCTGCACTAACCACCTTGTGCTCTCTTTAGTCTGCTCATGCTTTTGGAACTTGTGAGATCTTGAACTTTTCTCTTCATATCTCTGCTCTTTATCTGCTTTTCATTGATTATTAGCCCCTAAATCAATTCACTTTTCTTCCACACCATTGCAGCCCTTTCTACCACATGTCTGGAACCGCCAGATGCCTCTTAGGAAAGATTTCCTACGGAGTAGGGCTCTCTTTGCTCTCATTTCCTTCACATAAGAGTAGTGGACTCTGCTTCATGTTTATATTTTATGTGGTTGGCCATAATGTGGTTTATCATCACATAGGAGACACTTTGTTTTGGTAAAGGCTGGTTTGACTTCTTGCTCTCCAAAGATTTGTACCCTCTTGTCTTTAAGCAGGCCCTAGTCACATCTTGACAAAAGACCTTACTTAACTCTCTCCCAAATCTTGCCTTTCATGGCCGGAGGGGAGTAAGATCTTCCAGCCTGCTTTCTCCACCACCTACTCACTCTTCAAGTCCAGGCAATCTGGTTTTTCTCTCTAGCTCTTGTGGAAACTGCTCGGATTTCCCCAGTGGTCTGACCCTGGCCAAGTCCATTGGTCTGGTCTATATTTTCCTTTGTTGATTGCAGAACTACTTGTTCTTGCCTTCCTGAGCTCCCTGCCTCACCAATCTTGCCTTTTAATCACCTGCCATTTCTCCTAGAATCTTTCTACTCCTTGGACTAATTTCATTCACCTTCCCTGACTCCTAAACTTAATTGCTGTCTCACCCTGTGGCTACTTCATTTCCACCCACTGTCCCCCCCACCCAGACTATGTTATTTCTGTACCTTTTATTCATTTAGTCATTTTTTTCTTTGTTTTACTCAGATATTTCTTGAGTGGATCTTCTATATGGCAGGCAATGAGGATACAATGTAAAACAAGTGAAATAGCATATTGAAGTAGTTAAGAACTTGGATTTTTGGGGTTCAAATCCTAGTTCTGCCATTTACCAGCTACATGACCTTGGGCAGGTTACTTAACCTCTCTCTGGCTCAGCTTTCTCATCTGTATGACCGTAATAGTAATAGCACCTCATAAGACTGTTAGGAAGATTATGTGAATTAATATTGATGATGAGCTTATAGAAGTGCTTAGCACAGGGTAAGCACTACATAAGTGTTAAATAAAAGCCCTCCAAAAGTTTGTACTCCAGGGGGGACAAAAGCAAAAGACTAGATGCAATATTATATTAAGTGCTGTGAGAAAGGAAATTCAGGATGTTATGGAAACACTGAGAAGCAGCATATATTCTAGAGGGAGTGGTGAGGCAGGGGAGGCATCTAGAGATTTTCTGAAGGATTTGCCTTTGAAGGTGTCACTTGGAAGAACATGGGGATTGGCCTGGTGAAGGATGGCTGGGAGAGGGTTGAGGAATGGCACAGGGGAGAAGGGAGTGTCCTAGGCAGGGAATGGTGAGGTGGGTGAGACCGTGAGAGAGACTGAAAGAGATCCTTCAGGAAAAAAAGGAAGTTCTATATGGGCAGGATGCAGGAAAGCTGGGAAGGGAAGTAGGACAGGGAGAGAGGTAGCTGGAGATGAACTTGGAGAGGTAAGCAGAAGCCAGGTGAGGCAGGGCACAACTGGTTCTATAAGGAGTTGGATTTTATTCCGGAGGCAAGGAGGAAGCACTAGAGGACTCTCAACAAATCCTGTTTGGGTAATATCATTCTATATGCAACACGGAGAATGGGTTCGGTGAGAGCAGAAATGGAATCCAGAAGACAGGTGAGGAATCTATTTCAGTAAACTAGGTGAGATGAACTGTAGTGGTAACCAGGTTACTGAGAGACGTGCGTGGGTGCCAGGTACATCTAAGCAGGAGGACAGTCAAGCCCTCACCGTGGACTGAACCTGGGATATGAGGAAAAAGGAGTAAAAGACAGCCAGTACTGTGGCTTGGGCAATAGGGAAATTTTAGGCTGAGATGAGGAACAAGGGGAGAGATGCATACGGCAGGAGGTCCACTCAACAAATATTTATCTTGTATCAACTATGTGCCAAGCATTGTTACAAAAGCTAGATAGATATCAGCAAACAAGATAGGCCCAAATCCCTGCCACTGGGGACTGTTAGAAAATAAACAGGTAAATAGCTAGCACGTCAGCTGTTGGTGAATCTATAGAAAAGACAAAGAAAACTGAAGGCTCATTCTGTGTTCATGGGGACAATGAGTTTGAGTTGCTTGTGTGCTACCCAAGTAGAAATAATCAGGAACCAAGCTCACATAATAAAGTATAAAAGTTATCCTCAGAAGGGAGAGAAGCTGTTCAGGCAGATTTTAGGGAAGAATATACCAGAACTTCAAGGACTTCATTCCTGGGGCTGGGGATTTAGCTCAGTGGTTTCTTCGCCTGCACAAGGACCTGAGTTCGATCCCCGGTACCAAAAAAAAAAAAAAAAGAACTTCATTCCTTAAGCACAACTGTGTACAAGGCAAGAGGCTTACACTTTGCACATCTTATCTCAGGGCAACAGTCATGTGAGGTAGGGCCTATTTTTCTTCTTCCCAAGTGAAGATAAGAAAATGGGTCCCTCAGCTGACGTCGAGCCCCAGCTCCCCTTCCCCGCTGTGCCAGAACAATCCCAGAGTGAAAGGATGTGTGCTGGGTGCCCTAGAGCTCAGAAGAAGAAGCCTAGCATGGAAGCAGTTCAGCAGCAGAAGAGCCTAGGGAGCCAGGCCAGAGAAAGGAGAGTGTGAGCACGTCAACCAGCTCCAGGAGGCGCCCCAAGTTGGAGGCTGCGCTCGCATATTCCCCCAGACTAGCCTTGGGTAGTCCATCCTCAGGGCTGTGTGGACCTGCGTCTTCTGTGACTTGCCTCTGGATACTTACTGATCTCCCTGTGCTCAGGGAATCCTCTTTCCAAAACCTCGGGGAGGAGGGCTAGTAAGGGGTGGTGATGGTGGTAAGGTGCTAAAAAATTGAAATGAGATCCAAGGCAACTGCCAATCAGCATGGCCAAATGCCCAGCCTAAGGCCTAGAACAATCCTCTTTTAGCTGCTCTCTTCTGCCCTGGGCCCAGGCAAGCAAGCTATATGGACATTTATAGACCTGGTTACCCTGAGAGGTGGCGTAGGCTAAAAGTAAAAATAGCTGGTGATGAAACTTGGCCCAGAGCAGTCCCCACACAAGCTCCCTAGCGGGTTTTGCCACTTGGGTAACTTCCTGTCGCAAGTCACGGTGTAGGAGCCTCTGGGCTGAGGCCCTTGAATTCTGTTTTTCTCCTTCATGTCTTCTCCTTCCGCCTCACTGCTCTGTGGCCGCTGTGGTATGGAATGGCGAGAACTCATGAGGCAAGGGCGTCATTATCATGTGTGTGTGTGTGTCTGTGTGTGTGTGTGTGTGTAGCCCCGGAAGTGCACGTGACATAGAGAGTGATTGAGAACACAGTGGAGAGAAAAGTCTCACAGCCAGCCACAGTCTCTCCTGCCTCCAGAAACCTAGAATCCTCTTCCATCTCTCTCCTTCTCTGCATCCTCCAGGCCATTAAGTACTGTTATATTTTTACCTTTTTGATACCACTAGAGTACATCTCCTCACTATTTTTCCCTTGGTTTCGGCCCTTTGCATCACATTTAGAATCCAGTGCTGACACATTTTTAGTTTCCCTTTTAAATTCTGGAAAGGATCAGCAGTGTGAAAAATTCTTAACCAGCTTTTACACCAAATGATTTACACTAACAAAGAAACATTTTTATACCTGCTAATGTGTAAGTTTCATCATTCTTTCCTCTTTTCTTTAAGGCGTCTTTTAAAAAATTAACAACATCGAACTCCTGTTAAGAAGTGTCCTTTAAAATCTAGCAATAAAGCTGGGGATGTAGCTCAGTTTAGAGAGCTTGTCTAGCATGTGTGAGGCCTTCGGTTTAGTCCTTGGTACCACACACACACACACACACACACACACACACACACACACACGGAAGTAAAAATAGTAGAATAGTGTAGCAAGAACTCCTATAGCCAGTTTATCTGTCAGAAATCACTTCATTCATCCCAAATTTATGGCTGGACTTTCCACTTTCTCTCTTCCCACAAGGAGATGGAAGAACTCTTGGCAGCAGAGTTAGGTAGCCTTGCATGGCCATGGAAGAAGCCCCTTAATTGGTGTTCAATTCATCACATTTACTCAGGCCAACTCTGCTTGGCATTTTGCTACATGCCTGAGGTCAAAAGACAAACAGGGCATGATTCCTGCCTTGGTGGGCTTCTACTCCACTGGGGAAGGCTGATGTGAGAAAGATGTTTTCAGTACAGTGTGGTAAAATGCTCAGAGAGTTGCACGGGTTTCTATGTGAGCACAGATGTGTGGGATATAGCCAATCAGCTGTTAGAGAAAACCTCCTGCAAGACACAGTGCCTGAACTTGCCCAGATGAAGAAGAGTTAGTAACAAAAAGAGGCTAAAAGATAGAGAACTAGTAGGAGCCAGGATCTGAGGCCTTGAAAGTAATTCATGTGTGCCAAGGCCCCAGCTAGTGGCCTGCCTGGATACCTTTACCGGCCAGTGTGCCCATTTCACAGCTGCTAGAATGTAGGCTGCTTCCCTTTCTCTGAGAATTGCCCTCAGGAGTGGGAGCCATCTTGGATAGAGGTTAGGCACTTCCACACTGGCAGCCGGCCACGTCCTTACCCCTAACCTGCAGCCAACGACTGTATGTGAGCCCCCTTGCCTCAGAATGGGATCACCTTTGAGGCGCTATTCCTGCTTCACAACTTTGGGGACTTGGGCCCAAGCTTTACTGTGGAGGAGTACACATCTTTGCTTAGCTCTGTTACCTGCCCTCTCCTGCTACCTTCGCTCCCTTCTTCCTGAGACCTCTCTTGCAGTCAATTATAAGGATCAAATCCTTTCCTTGGTTGTTCTTGGGAAGCTGACCTAGGATAGTATGTTTGATAATCTTCTAGACATTTGGTATACCTTGAAATTAATGTGTGAATTTAAAAATAGTTGGAAAATTAAACCCAACAATTAGAGAAGAGCAAGATCATAGAGAACCTTTTAATTATGATAAAGACTTTTGAGTCCTTTAAACTTTTTTGTATTGTATCTTTACATATTGACTTATTCATTTAGGTTAAGACATTGGGAATTGCTTGGGTCTTTAGCTGTATAAAAATCTCTCTGAAAGTGGAATCAATTAATAGTTTAATTCACCTTAAGACATGATGAAGTATGACAGGTTTATTTTCCTAAAATGGCCACACCTATGTATTTCTCCCACCACACATGCTCTTAAAATGTTAGTACACTCTTCCCACTGGGAGGTAGGGCCTAGGTTTCCTGCTCTTCAATATAGAGAAAGAGGGCTATGACTCCCTGGACCAAGGTCATATAATAGAAGCAATGCTGTGTGATGCCCAAGGCAAGACCCTAATGGCAAAAATACAGTTTCACCCAGATCTCCTCTGTCTCTGAACCCAGTCACCATGTTGTGAGGAAGCCAGGCCACATGAAGAGGTCACAAGGTGTTGTTCTGGCCAACAGGCCCAGTTAGCCTCCCAGCTGACACCACTCACCAATCTTACATAACTTATCAGACACTTGAGGGAAAGAGCCACCATATGATTCTAGCCTCCAGTTTTGGATCTTCCAGCCAAGGGACAGGTAGAAATAAGTTTTCCTTTCAGTGCCTAAGTGTGAATTCTTAACTCATAGAAACCATAGAAATAATAAATGGTTATTGTTAATTTAAGGAATAATTAATAGTTATTGCTATTTTAAACCACTAAGTTTGGAGGTAATTTATTTTGTAGCATCACATTAAAAAAATACATCCTTGTAGATGCTGAGATCAATGGTTTCTCCTCGAAATCAGCTTCTCTAGCTTCTCTACCTCGGTTAATGCTATCTCCAAAGTTCTCTCAGTGTCTGAGCTATTTTTAGTTTACCCTTATCTCTCTGCTTACATATAAGTAGTCATCAGGTCCTACCGATTTTCCTTTCCAAGGTATCTTTGCCATCTATCCTTTTCTCAGGTACTAGTTTCTCTCCAGATTAAACTAAAGTCTAGCTTTAATCCAGTTCCTATCCAAGCTCTAAAATTGCCAATTTTCACAAATACTCAACTTCCAGATGAAATTTCATACATATTATATATCTTAAATATGCACATATATTCTAAATATATGTTTAATATGTGTTTAGAAGAATATATTTACAGAAATAATGCTTTCATTTTTTTTTTTTTCTGTATAACTG
>NW_004624808.1:11344957-11358003 GCF_000247695.1 Heterocephalus glaber
TCATTTTTTTTTTTTTCTGTATAACTGCAGTAGAGATTTTTGCTTCCTTCATTTCCTTTCAGCCCGCTTCATTTCACTATTCCCTACTATCTTAAGAATTGTTGTTGGAGATGAAAATTTTTTTTTTTTTTTTGGTACTGGGGATTGAACTCGGGACCTTGAGCTTGCAAGGCAGGTGGTGAGCTTTCATTTTTCATTGTTTTGCTACAAATATGACTTTGTTGTCATATTTGTTCAAAATTATATGTTTTACTCAGCTGAGGTAGTTAACATTTGGTATTACATTCCAGACATTTTTGTAAGTGTGTGTGTGTGTGTGTGTGTGTATGTATTCTAGGTATGTTTGCATATGTGTGTCAGAAATACACAGAAATATATATACATATATTCAAAACAAAGGTTTTTACAGAAATAAGATCAAGTGAGGCACATGGCACACTCCTAAAATTCTAGGACTTTTGAGTGACTGAGGCAGGAGGATCGCAAGTTCAAACCCAGCCTGGGTAATGTAGTGATTTAAGGAGACTTTGTTTAAAAAAGAAATGTTAAAAGGCTGGGGGTGTAAATCAGTTCAAAAGCCTTCAGTTCAATCCTCAGTACTGAAAAACCAGTAGTAGCACACATATTGTTCTGCGATTTAATTTTTTTTAAACCAAACATTACTTCCAGAATATCTACTTCGTTCATTTTAAAAGTTGCATAGTATTGCACCACCATTTGTTTAGCCATTTCCCTATTTAAAAACATTTGACTTTTTCGACATTTTGCTAACACATCTTGCTGTAATAAGTACTGTTCTGCATATGTCTACGCATCCGTGTTGTTTCTATAGGCTACAGTACTAGAAATGCAGCTACTGGATCATAGGATGTAGGTAATTTAAATATTGGGAGGAAATGCAAAATTGTTCTATTAATGTGATTGCACCAATGTCTACCCTAAAACGCTAAGTCCCCTCTTTCCCACACTGAAGCCCAAACAGGATATTATTAATCATTTTTAATTTTTGCAAAGCTAATAAGCAAAAATGCTATTGGACTGTTGTTTTAATTTGTATTTATTTAATTAGGGCAATCAAACAGCTTTTCATGTTCGTAGACCACTTGTGTTTCACTTCCTATGAATGGACATGTATCCTTTATCCACTCTTTTACTGAATTTTGAATTTTTCTTAATACTTTCCATAAGCTTGTACAGTAACACTATTACCTCTCTCAAGTGTTATAACTATTTAATCCAAGCTATGAATATTTTGGCTTCTTTTTGGGGGGGCACCAGGGATCATACTCGGGACCTTGTGCTTGCGAGGCAGGCAGCGGAACCACTGAGTTAAATCCCTGGCCCTTAACTTTGTTAATGATATGAATTTAAAATTTTAACTTTTCTGCCATCAAGTTTAATTGACATATTCTCTATAGTTTCTGGATTTCTTGTCATGGTTTAAGAAGATCTCTCTAATATGTAGTCATAAATATGTTCTATATTTTCTCCTGGTATAGTCATTGTTTTATTTTTCAAATGCTTAAATGTTTATTCTAAAGGCAAAAAACACAGTAGCAACAAAACAGGTTATAGCTTTAGTTTTTGAAAAGAGTACTGATTACATAAATTATAGTATATACATAAACGAATTCTTATACAGTCCTTAAGATAGATAAGGTAGATCTTAAAAGCATTGAAATACCAAAATGTTAACCATATTAGGTGAAAATGGCAGAAGTATAGTATGGTTTCATTTCGTGTATGTGTATAAAATGCCTGAAACTACATGCACCACTGTATTAACAGATATTTTTCTGGGAAGTAAGAGAGTCTATGGATTTTATTTTTTCTTTATTGTTTGAATTTTTTAAAAATACTACCAAACTGAGAGATTTTCCACTTTGAAAAACATTGCATAAATGTTGTAAATGTTAGAAATAGGCTAGACATGGATCAAAAAGAAGCAGGATGGGAAAAACAGTGAGAGAGAATTTAGAAATCTACACAAATTCACATCTGTTAATGATACGAACGCACTACACAAACATTAATTAGCCAACATCAGATGGGCTTTACAAATACCAGACCGTTCTCCATTGTTTTACACAGTTCAATTGTAATAATATGGAATTGCTTTTTGACAAAAGTGTGGTAATTTAAAATTCTGATTAACCCCATTCCAATAAGCTACCAAACCAATGAGCTATTTCAGAAAATGACATCATTGTTTGCAAGAGAAGACGCCTTCAGCGGCTCACCATCATCTAAGGCTATTTTCCAAACTTGCTTGAACATCAAGATCACTCCAGGTAATGCTAAAAGAACAGATCACGCACATCATTCTAGACCTATATCTGATTATAATCAAGAATCTGAATCCTCTCTGGAGATGTCTGGGACTATATATTTTTACCAAGCTCTCAGGTGATTCTTTTAATCAGGTATGTTTAGAATACACTGGACATTTAAAAATCTTGGTGACTCCTATCAGCATTTGCACTTCTTGTGAATATAATTTTGCATTGTTCTAGTTATTTGAATAGATTGAATATTACCTGGGAGGAATATTTTCTTGCTATGGAATTCCCATTCATCTTTTAAAAAGTACAATTCTGTGATGTTTAGTATATTCACAAAGTTATATAACCATCACGACTCTAATTCTGGGACATTTCATCACTCCTGAAAGGAAACCCTATGGCCACTAGTAGTTACTTCATAATTTCTCCCAATGTCACCAGCCCTGACAACCACCAACTTCTGGTTCTACAGATTTGCCTATTCTAGACAATTCATAAATATATAATCATAAAATATGTAGCCTTTTGTGATTATCTTCTTTCACTTTGCATATTTTTAATGTTCATCCATGTTGGAGCATGTATCAGTATTTCATATTTTTAGGCCTTTGAGTGTTTTTGTTTCAGTTTTTATTTTTATATGCTGTATTTACAGTACATAATGACTACATTCCTTATAGGGAGTTGGTACATGTACAAAACTGACTTTCATTCTTTTTTAATCCCTTTCCCAGTTCTCTCTCCTCCCTCCATCTCTTGATCCTCTTCTCATTTGAAAAAAAAATCTATCTGCACACTTGCTATTATCTTTTATTTTTCTCTTTACATTTTGAGTTTCTCATATAAGACGAAGCATGTGGTATTTAAGCTTGTATGTCTGATTTATTTCACTTAACATTATGGTCTCAAAGTACATCCATTTTCCTACAAATGAGGAATTTTGCACCTTTATCATTAAAGATATTGGCCTGTAGTTCTCTTTTCAGTTGGACACTTGTCTAGATTGAGAATCAGGGTAAGGGTAGCTTCCAGAAATGTCTTTGGGAGTACTCATTTCCTTTCAATTTCATTAAAGAGCTTGAGGAGTATTGGTGTTAGATTTTCTCTGAAGTTCTTGTAAAATTCAGCAGTGAATCCATCTGGAGCTGGGCTTTTCCTAGTTGGCAGATTTTTTACTACTGCTTCAATTTCATTGCCTGCTATTAGATTATTCAGGGTTTTTATATGTTCTTGATTCAGGCTTGATAATTCACATATGTCTAGGAACCTATCAATTTCTTCTGAATTCACCAACTTCTAGTGAACAGTTTTGTGAAGTAGTTGTGAATAATCTTCAGGAATATGGCAGTGTTTGTTGTGATTTCACCTTTTTTCATTTCTAGTCGCATTGATTTGGGTCTTTTCTATCCTTTTTTTTTTTTTGTAAGATTGGCTAAGGGTTTGTCTATTTTGTTCATTCTTTTGAAGAACCAGTTCTTTGATTCACTGATTCTTTGTATTGTTTTTTTAGTCACCACTTCATTGATTTCTCCTCTGATCTTTATAATTTACTTCCTTGTACTAGTTTGGGGTTTGGATTGTTCTTATTTATCTAGAACTTTGAGGTGCATTATTAGGTTATTTATTTGGGCTCACTCTGTTTTTCTGATGTGGGCATTCACAGTTATAAACTTCCCTCATAGGACTGCTTTTATTGTGTCCTATAAGTTCGGATATGTTGTATTGGCATTATTGTTTAGTTCTAGGAACTGTTTTATTTCTTCCTTGTTTTTTTTTCTGTAATCCATTGATTATTCAGGACTGTATTATTTAATTTCCATGCGTTTTCATGATTTCTGTGTTTTCTTTTGCTATTGATTTCTGGTTTCATTGCTCTATGATCTCATAATATGCATGGTATAATTTTAATTCTTTTGCATTTACTTAATCATACTTTATTGGCTAGTATATGGTCTGCTTTGGAAAAAGCTCCATGTGCTGCTGAAAAGAATGTGTATTTTGTTGTTGTTGGATCGAACAATCTAGATAGATATTAAGTCTATTTTTTTGAAAGTTTGGTTTAACTCTAATAATTTTTTGTTGATTTTTTTGTCTAGTTGATTTATGTTTGTGATAGTGGGATATTGAGTTCCCCTACTATAATTGTGTTTGTTTTTCTAATCTTTTGTGTCCAGTAGTAATTGTTTTGTGAAGATGAGTACCCCATTGTTCCTTGCACATGTTAATAATTATTATCTGTTCCTTTTGGATTGTTCCCTTAACCAATATGTAGTGACATTCTTTGTGTCTTTTGATCAATTTTGGCTTGCAGTCCACTTTATCTGAAAATAGTATAGCTATTTTTGCTTATTTTTGGGTTTTCCTTTCATGGAATAATGTTTTCTGTCTTGTGGGGGTTTTTTGGGGGTTTTTTTGGTACTGGGGCTCAAACTTGGGACCTTGCACTTGCGAGGCAGGTGGTGGAACCACTGAACTAAATACCGGCTTGTGATTTTTTTTTAATCTATGAATTTCTTTTTGTTTTAAATGTGTTTCTTGTATGTCACACACTGTTGGATTTTGGATTTTGTTTCTTGATCCATTTTGCCAATCTGTGTCTTGTGATTGGTTTACTGAGATTATTCAGATTGAGAGTTATTACTGATATTTATTGACTTATTCCTGTCATTGCTTTATTTTCCTTTTGCTGATTCCCTATCTTTCTCTTCTACTTAACTGCTCCCCCTATCTGGTGTATTCATTCTACTAGACTTTTTGTCATTGCTACCTTCATTTTCTCTTTCTAGGGTATCTTTGAAAATGTTTTGGAATGCTGGTTTTGAGGTCATGGATCTCTTCAGGTGCTATTTATTATGGAAGTATCTTACATCTCCATCACTTTTGCAAGATAGTTTTGTATGATATAATAGCCTGGGTTGAAATTTGTTTTCTTTTAGGGCTTGCAACCCCTCACCCATAGCTCTCATGGCCTTTAAGGTTTTGTTGAGAAGTCTGCTATAATTCTAATAGGTTTACCTTTATAAGTGATTCATTGCCTTTCTTTAACTGATGTAAGATGCTGTTCTTGTGTTGAACTTCTTTAATTTTTGAGTATGATATATCCTAAAATAGTTCTTTTCTGATCATGGGTATTTGAGGATCTATATACCTCATTTATCTGTATGTTAAATTCTTTCCCCTTATTAGGAAAGTTTTCTCTCATTTCAATGAACAGGTTTTTTAATGCCATTTGTGCTGTCTTCAGATTTTTCATTAATTCCAACTAATCTTGGATGAGTCCTCTTTGTGTCATCTAGAAGCCGTTGCATCCATTTTTCATGTTTTCTTGGTTTTTGAAGGTATTTTTAAATTAATTAGTCACTCACACCCTCCCTGTATTCTAGTTCTGACACCCTGTCCTCACATGGCCACTTCTGCTGCCCATACTATCAATAGATTTTTAATTTCCTGAATTTCTCTTTGGTATCTTTTCTGGACTGTAATTATTTTCTATGCTGGACATTCGTGTTTTGTATCATTTTATTTAGCTCAAGTAGCTTTATGTAAATGTAGTGTGTGGATTTGCTTGTTGTTTTGTTTTTTAGGCCAATTATCTCTTTAGTTATATCTTCTTTGAGCTCCCCAAGTGGCTTAGTGAACTGTTTTGTTATCTGCTCTGTTATCCTTCATAATAATTCTGCTGTGTGGCATTTGATTTTCTCTTCTTCAATGCCTCATAGATGATCTTTGGGGAGTTGGGAGATTTTGAAGTCATTTTCTTGCCTTGTGTCCTCATGTTTCTATGTTTTTGTTTGTTTGTTTGTTTGTTTCTCATGCTGAGGCTAGTTGATTATAATGCAAAGCTTTTTGCTAGTATGGAGACCTCTTTAGTTAATGTCTGCTTTTTCAGTGATGCACCTTGGACGTGTCTAACTATTGGCCTTTACCTCTGTCCCAGGATCCTGACACCTCCATTTATTTTGGAGAGGAAGCTTCAGAGTGTTTTCCCCAGTGACCATTTCTCCAGGAATAGGCCACAGTATTATTAAAGGCAATCCAGATATTGGCATCCAAAGACAACCAATGAATAGCAACAATTATGTCACCTTGGCTATAGTAATAATATCAGCAACAATATAGCATCGAAGACAAACTAGATAATGATATACCCTACAAACCAATAATGTACTTCTCTTAACCACTGAGAAGAGATTTATAATGTAGTGTAACCATATATTGACCTACAATAAATATCTACTAAATGGAACAACTTTACTTCCACTAGAATAGTATTCAACAGTAATAGCATAGAGTTAATTAGCTATCTCAGGATTCATAAAGTTTAATATTTATACTAGTAAAAGGGAGAATGGGAACTAGAGAATAAAAAAGGAAAATTTGAAAAATTAATCAATGGAAGATGAGAAGGAGGAGATAAAAGTGGGATAGGGTATCATACTGAGGAGTGAAAGAAAATTAATAGTATTAATAGTATAGAAAAGAACAAACAAGAAAAAGAAAAAAAGAATATCAGAAAGCAAAATACAAGAAGTAAAAGAAAGATAAGAAAAAAAGAAAAAAAATTAAAAGGGGGAAGAAAACCACCCCCATAAAGATTGTGAAGGAAAGAGAGAAATAATTTGAAAATTAAAAAATTTTTTGAAGATTGAGTCAAAGATCCTCCTTGTTTTTGAATGAGTGGTTTATTTTCAGGTTCTGCAGTTTTGGAATCCAGCAAGACACGTTTTTTTTCCACCCAGCTTAAGGGCTTTGGGTTTATGAGATGCCCTCCCTGTACCACAGGCTCCTCTGTCCATTTTTCCTAGACTGTGATAACCATTCAAGCTGAAGCATGTCCTTGCTTGTGTTGTTGGTAGGTGAGAAAAACCATCAGGCCCCTGAACTTTGTTGGAAGTAAACCATGGGGCAGGGGTTCAAATGGGCTGTGGGACTTAATGTCAGTACTTGCTAGACCTACTTTCTCACTATGGAGGGCAGGGCCTGTATCCTTCCTAGGCTGAGCTTAAACTTCTCAAGGGGTCTATGTCTAACCCTCACCCTCTCTGTGGCAGTTTTCTGTGGTTGTCTCTCACCCTGTCACTTTTTAAGGATAATACTAGAATACCTGAAGCTGCTGGTCAGATCTGTAGTTTCTCATTGGGTCTGCTGGGCCTCCCAGCTTGCCTTTTCTCCTAGGTGTTTACCTCATTTAGGGTCAGGTTGGTCAGTTAGTCTGTGCCTCTGCTGTCCCATACCAAGGGGAAGCAAAACATAGAGCCGGCCTGGAGTTGGTTGATGTTTGCAGCCAGGATAGCTGTATCCTCCTGTTATAGGGCTGCACTGTCTCACTGTGGGTGGTGGCTTGCTGGGTCATTTCCTCTTCTGTTCCTTGGTGCTGGTCTCATCCACAATCAGGTTGGCTAGTTGATTGGCACCTCTGCTGCCCTGTGCAAGGGGAAACAAAATGCAGACCTGGCTCAGAGTTGGCAGGTAGCCACAAACAGACCGTGGAATCCACCACTCTTGTGCAGTGGGCTGGGGATGGGGGCAATAGCCTGTGGCTCTTTCCAGTCCATAGCAGACAGGAAGATAAAGTTTCTACACTTCACCTGAATTGATAAAATACCAGTAGACTGTGGTAAGTACATATAATGCAATACCTAAAGCAACCACAAAATCTTTACAAAGAGATACAGTGAAAACCACTACTGATAAGCCAAGATAGAATTCTTTACAAAGGCTAAAATTACCTACAGGAAGGCAGGAACACTGAAACAGAAAATTATCAGAAACAGAGGAGATCTTTATAAAATGATGAAAGACTCAGCCCACCAAGAATCATAAATGTATACATATCTAATTGCAGTGCTGAAATATTTGTGAAGTAAAAACTGATACAACTAAAGGGGAAAACACAAATCTACAGTTGTAATTGAGATACCAACATTTCTCTGTTTAACAGAGAAATTGATAAAACAACCAGACAGAAAATAAGCAAAGATAGAGAACTCAACACCACCAAAAAACAAAAAGAACTAATCAGTGTTTATCAAATACTCCATCCAATAATAGCAGAACACACATTCTTTCAAAGTGACCATGGAACATAGTAATAAGATAAACCATACTCTGTGTCATAAATCAAGCCTCAGCAAATTTAAAAGAATTGAAAGCATTCAGAAGTTCTTCTCTGACCACAATAATATTTAACTAAAAATTAATAAAAGTAAGATAACAGGAAAATTTCCAAACAATTGGAAGATACTGTAAGGGCCTAATGACAGATGTGTCAAAGCCCGGGTGTCTGAGAACACAAAGTCTGTCATTTAGCCCAGGTGAAGGACAGACTTTGTTATAATAATAATAAATCAGCATGAACGAACATGCACATGCCACTCAGCTATGCAAGGTCATACAGCTGTTTTGTCTAAGTGTGTCTCAGAAAACCTGATAATAAAGACACATAGCTCTTGAGCTCTCCAGCTGCAGCTCCAACTCTCATGCTCTGATGCTACCCTTATGTTGAAAAATTAAAGTTTGGTTCCAGCTTTCTGGTGATGTCTGTTCCTCGCACATTCTTTTCTTTGGGAACCTAGCCTAACTGGACCCACTTTCAGCCCACTGGCCCTGAAAGCTACATAACACACTTTGATTTAAAAATTAATTTTATCGGTACATTTTAGGTATAAAATATAATGACATTCATCATTGGAAAATTGTACCTTTACATAATCTATCTTGGGTTTTATTTTCTCCCCTTTCCCTGCCCTCCCTTCAACCCCTCCACTCCTCCTTATTTACAAAGACTTTGTTTCCACTTTTTGCTTTTCTCATATTAATTCCATTCCCTTATTTACTTTCCCCAACCCCTCCCACTTCCCCTTCCCCTTTGCCCCTTTTCTTCCTATTTCACAATATCTATTATGCCTTTAGATCCTTATTTATACTTTCAGTTTCTCACAGTAGGGAAGCTGGTGTATTTACACTTGTGTATTTATACATGTGTGTCCTATTTATTTCATTTAAGAGTATGGCCTCAATGTGCATCCATTTACCTATAAATGTCTCTAATTTCTCATTCTTTATGGCTGAGTAGTACTCCATTTTATTTAAAAAACCCCACATTTTCTTTATTCAATCTCCAGTTGATGGGCAATCAGGCTGTTTCCAAGTTTTAGCTATTACAAACTGTGCCTCTAAAAACATGGTGCATATATATCTCTGTGGTATGATGCTTTTAATTCTTTTGGGAAGATATCCACCAGAGGGATAGCTGGGTCAAATGGGACCTCTAATCCTAGTTCTTTGAGGTATCTCCATACTGATTTCCACAGTGGTTGCACCAGTCTACGCTCCTACCAACAGTGGAGCAGGGTTGCTTTCTCTCCACAGCCCCGCCAGCATTTGTTATTGGTTGATTTTATGATAGCAGCCATTCTTTCTGGAGTGAGGTGGAATCTCAGTGTGGTTTTCATTTGCACCCCTCAAATGACCAGTGATGTTGAACATTTTTTCATACGTGTATTTGCTATTTCTACTTCTTTGAGAAATGACTGTTCATTTGAGATACCCATTTTTGGATTGGGTCTTTGTCTGAGGAACAGCTGGTAAAAATTTTTTCCCACATTGTGGGTTGTCTCTTCATGCTGTTGGTGGTTTCTCTTGCTAACACACTTTTAAATAGTATACAGATCAAACAAAAAATCAAGGGAAATAGAAAATGTATCAAGCTGATATATCAAAACATTATAATTTGTAGGGCTCAGCTAAAGTAGAGTTAAAGGGAAAATTTATAGACTAAATAAGTACATTAAAAAAGTATAAAATCAATGGTCTGTATTTCTATTTTGAGAATCTAGAAAAAGAGTAAAATAAACCAAAGTTAAAGAGAGGGATGGTGCTAATAAAGGTAATAAATAATGACGTTAAATATTAAAAAATATAGAAAACCACTGGAACAAAAACATGGTTCTTTGAAAAAGCACGGAAAGCTAGTAAATCTCTAATAATGCTCAAAAGGAGAGGGGGAAGATTACACAAATTTCTAATGCCAGAAATGAAACAGAGTGTATCACAACAGACTCTGTATCAATTAAAAGAATATAACAGAATACTACAAACAACTCTACACACATAAAAGTGAGAATTTAAATAAATTATGTGAATTATTTGAAAAGCACAAAGTACCAAAATTCACCTACCACTTAGTGAGACCCTGTCTCAAAAGAACAAAACAAAGTCAGTTGGAAAGAAAGAAGCATCATAGGGTAAACTAACGACAAATAGATTCTTTCAAAGTACAACCAATCCACTGATTCTTTAATTTTTTGAAGTTTTAAAAATGTTTTAAATAATTCAACTCAGTTAAAGGCACAGATCAAAGTATACACTTTTATGTTCTTCAAAAAATGTACACACCCATGTTACTATTACTTGAGTAATCCCAGAAAGTCACCTTATGCTTTTTTCCAGTTCCTCTTAGTCCCCACCCCTGTTCTGAGTTTCATCTCCTTTAGTTATTTTTGCCTGTTCTTGAACCTTATACGAATGGAATCATGTATATTCTTTTTATGTCTGTGTTTTTCACTCCTCATAATAATGCTGAGATTCATCCAGTATTGTGTATTACCAAGAATCATTTTTTTTCTATTACTGAATAGACACCTTTGAATTAATATACTACAATTTGTTTCTCCAGCACCCTCTTAATGGACATTTGAATAGTTTCCTGTTGGTTAACTTTTAGTCTGGCTCATTTTATTAGTAGACTAAGACAGATTCAATTCATTTTTTCACTTTTTAGCCATATCTCATTGTTTTCGACTTCAAATTTCCACACATTCTTACATATTTAATCTTCTATTCATCAATTCCTTTTCTTACAAATTTTAACCTTTCCTAGGGAGCCCTATTCTGTTTTTATCCAAAACAGTTCTAATTGTACATTTTCCAGAAGTCCTCATATTCACACTCTTCTTGTGTCTACCAGTATAAAACAGATGATAAAAGTCAGCTAAATTCTTATTTAGAATACATGTCTTTTCAGAAGGATGGTTTATAGATGTGATAGAAATACAGATAGATGATGAAGACTGTGTCTCATTTGTCATTTTAATTTCATATTGAATTCAAGTACTTCTGAAAACTGGTAAAATGAATTTTTAAAATCCTACATTTTCCAAAACAACAACAAAATACTTCAGAGAGAAAAGTGGCATTGATTTACATTTTTCCAAATCTCTTTAATGTCTGATATAATAAAAGACAGCTGGGTTCTCATTTATGCTTCTGTTTTTAATCAGTTGCCCAAATCAAAAATAGACCAATGGGGTTACATCAAATTAAGAAGCTGCTGCACAGCAAAGGGAACAATCATCAGAATGAAGAGAGAACCTACAGAATGGAAGAAAGTACTTGCAAATTATACATCTGACAAGAGGTTAAAAGCCAGAATATATAAGGAACTAAAAAAACACTCAACAACAAAAGTCAAAATACCTGATTAAAAAATGAGCAACAGGCCTAAATAGGGATTTCTCAAAAGAAGACATACAAACGGGGTCAACAGGTATACATGCAATGATGCTCAATATCATTAATCATCCAGGAAATGCAAACCAAAACCAGAATGAGGCATCACCTCATTCCAATAAGAAAGGCTATCATTTTTTAAATATGGATTTTCACTCACTTTGTTGCGCAGGCTGGTCTCAAGCTCATAGGCTTAAGTCATCTTCCTGCTTTGGTTCCCAAGTAACTGGAAATACACACCAGGATAAATGGTCTTTTTTTCTGGTGCTGGGGGTTGAATCCATGGCCTCCAGTATGCTAGGCAAATGCTGTATCACTGAACCCCAGCTCCAGCCCCAGCCTTGGAATGGCTATCATCAAAAAGGTGAAAGATAATATGTGCTGGTTAAGATGTAGGAGAAAAGGGAATGCTTGCACATTGTAAATTAGTACAGTGTTATGGCTTGTATCTAGATATCCTCCCAAACTCTCATGCACTCATAGGTGGGCTTTTCAAATATAGCTGGCACTAGGATGTGTGAATATGGATTAAGGGTGTATGATAACTAAATTAGTCCACTGATTACCTTAGCATAGTTCTGGGTGTGGATAATAGGAAGGCCCATCCTGGGTGTGGGTGGCACCATTCAATAGGCTTGTTGTAGCCTGAATGGGATAAAAGTCCACAAGGCTCACTGCTTGCTGCCTCCTGCCTGCCCTGCCATGGACTGTCTCCTCTGAAATGCCCAATTGCCATGCCACATTGCCTTGGAGCCACCCAACTATGGACTGAAACCTCTACAAAACTGTGAGCCAAGACAGAACACGCCGAATCAACCCGCTGCAGACAGGCAGGTCTGTGCACGCCCTACCGACGTCCTGAGTCACCCGCAAGACGCCGAATCAGCCCGCTGCAGACAGGCAGGTCTGTGCACGCCCTACCGAGGTCCCGAGGCCCTCAGAAGATGTCCAATCACCCAGCTGCAGACAGGCAGCCACCTGGTTCCACACTACAAAGACGCAGAGGACAACAGACCACCAGACGAAGGTACTGAGTCCCGCTGCTCCTGGTCCAGAGGAAGGGGCTTCCTGGCCACCATCACTCCCGCTGCTCCCAGCCCAGAGGAAAGGGCTTTTGGGCCACCTTCTGTCCTGCCACTCCTGGCCCAGAGGAAGGGGCTTCCAGCCCACCATCCCTCCCACCGCCCCCGGCCCAGAGGTAGGGGCTTCTGAGCTGTCATCCCACTGCTCCTGGTCCAGAGGAAGGGGCTTCCC
>NW_004624808.1:11383060-11399673 GCF_000247695.1 Heterocephalus glaber
CCAGATCCTCTTTTGTTGCCAGTTCAGAGAGTCCAGGTGGTTGAGTATCAGATTGTTCCATCTTGTTTCCCTTTGGGGTTGCTGTAGGTGATCTGGAAGTCTGTTTTTGAGGCTTGTTTATGTATCTTCTCATTTCCAAGGGGCGGGGGTGCTTCTGGCACCCATGCGGCTCACCTTCTGTGCCCTAGGAGCTTGGGATGGCAGCAGGGGAGCTTCCTTCCAGGTGCTGGGACCGGCTGAGCTTCACTGCCCTAGGAGCCTGGGATGGAGGTGGGGAGCTTCCTTCCGGGTGCTGGGACCGGCTGAGCTTCACTGCCCTAGGAGCCTGGGATGGAGGTGGGGAGCTTCCTTCTATCCTCAAAAATTGTTAGGATCACTTCTCAGGGCTGGACATGTTAGATACCCACATCCAGAACACACATTTAGAACATCTGTCTTGTATATAACTTTGTAGTGTTCATATATAAGACATATAGTGTATTTGTTTTCTCATTGCTGGATACAATACCTGACACCCACAACTTAAAGGAGGAGAGGTTTAATTCGGTCATGGTTTCAGGGATTCAGGCCATGGCCAGCAGACTCCAAGGCAGAAACATCATGGCGGATGGGTGTGGTAGAACAAAGCTGCTTAGTTCCTGGTGGCTGGGAAGCAGAGTAAGGGAGCAGTACCATAGAAGAAGGGGCCAGAGACCACAAATAATGCCCAAGGTCATGCTTTCATGGCTCACCTAGAGACACCCAGAAGTGTGTTCCATAGTTCCCATGGTGAATACCAAAGCTAATCAAGTTTACACTCCATAGATAGATAGCAATGGATAATAGGTATGATTCAGGTTTCATACTAACCTAATTCAAAGAACTAGCAGACTCACCCATCAAAGGACACAGAGGAAGAAAATCTTCATTTGACAAAAAAGGCCTACAGAGTATAGTAGATCTGTACTGTGTCTGCCACTTGGCTATTTGTTTTCTTTCAGTTATACTATATACAAATCACATTTTGCAAATGGTGACACAGCATTGCTAATGCAGTGGCTCAAGCAATGTAATCATCTTACCAATGAATTAGTATTCTTGGCTCATACTCAAGAAGAGACTATGGCACAGTTTTCAGTCAGGAGAAACAACAAACTGCAACAAAAAACATCTAAGTGCAAGCATTTCAGTAGTCGCCTCTTTGAACACAATAGCAGACAGATCAACTTGGCACACAACAATCATAAATTGTCTTAGTGTATTTGAGCTGTCATAACAACATAATTTGTACTGGGTAATTTATAAACAATAGGAAATTTATTGCCTATAATTCTGAGAAGGAGGCTGAGAAGCACAAAATCAAGGCAACAGCACCTTTGTGTCTGGTGAGGGTCTGTTCCTTATAGATAGAGCCTTCTGTATGCCTTCTGGTGGTGGAAGGGGCAGGCAGCTCTCCGAGCCCTCTTTCAAGAGGGCACTGCTATGTTTTATATCAAGACTGTCCCCGAAGAGCCTCATGTGCTCAGAAGTGTGGCTTTTGGAAGGTGATTGAATTATGAGGGTGCTACAGCTGACCTGCAGGTAGGTGGGGCCTGGTTGGAGGGGGGTCACTAGGAGGATGACCTGGAAGGGTTTATCGCCCTCCCCAGCTCCTCCTTTCTCACTCTGCTTCGTGGCTGCCATGACCTGAACAGCTTTTCCTCCTCTGTGCTCCTCTCCCATGCTATCTTGCCTTGGAGCCAGCAGACTAGAGACGAAAAATGTGAGCCAAAACAAACTGCTCCTTTAAATTGTGGGTGTTGGGTATTATGTCCTAGTGACAAGAAGGTGACTAAGACAGGCATTAATACCATTAACAAAGGTGGAGTCCTCTCTGTTTAATAGAAATCTCAGACTTGTCTAGTTGGATTAGTCCAGCTGATTCTCTTGTCTTCAGTGCATATTGAAAGATTCCATTTCCCACCCCCCTTTGTTGTAGGGACATACTATGGGGCTCATTTTGGCCAATGAATAGTGAGAGGAAGTGATACATTTTATGACTAGAGTATTCAATTGCCTGAGTGAGATCCCCCAGCCTCCTTCCTTCCACAGTGGAGTTGCAGGTACCACACACCCACACACCCACACACACACACACAAAGAGCAGCAAGGATTGCTCAGTAACCACATGGAGGAAAGCTGCCCTGAAGTGTCATCTGGACCCATAGTGGATTTGTGAGAAAATGAAATTAAACTTTATTATAGTCAGTCATTGAGATTTTTGGCAGATTGTCACTACAGCATAAAAAAATGAAGCATCCCTTAGACAAAACGAATCTGCTAAGTGGCCTAGCTGGTGTAGAGACAGAATGTGGAACTAAACCCAGTTTCTGAGTGCTTTCCATGTTCCAGGAAAGAGCTAAGTGCATGCACAGTGCAAACATTCACACTCTCACTGTCTCTGTTGTCTTCTTTGGTAGTCCCCTTCCAATAGGCGGAAGTAAATGCATCCTCTTGTATGCTCTCAAACAGTTTCTCCTCTCCTTCCCCCCTCAAGATTTCAGCCAGGCCAAACTACTAACAGTTCTATGAACAGGTCAGGATCTCTCTCCAGGCCTTTGTCAACGTAGCTCTTTCTACTGGAAATGTCGCTTCCCTCTTAAGCTCTTTGTCTGGCTAGCTCTTACTCATCTTCCATGTTTTAGGATTACAACACCTCTTCTTAAGTCCTTCTTTGCTCTTCCAACACTCAGTTGGGGCCTCTCCTCTGGGCTCCCATACCTCTGTGGATCTCATTCATCACACCACTTACCACGTTGCAAAAAGATTGCTTGTTAACCATCTCTTTCCTCTACCAAATGGAAAGGGACTGCCTTATTCAACTTTGTGATCTAGCATTTCACCAAGATCTTGGCACAGAGTAGGCCTAAAACACATTTTTTTGAATGAAAAGCATCCATCATATTGTTATAATAGACAATTAGTGATTTTAAAAGCCTGCTGGGTTCATGGAGCAGCAATAGCATAGGCCTGACTAGAGTAGAAGAAACAGAAGCATGTTAAGAGTTGTAAAAAATAAAGGTGGGTGAGGACTGGGGTAAAGCCTGATGTGGAAGATCTTGATGGGTTGACAATTGAGTTTAGACTTTCTGCTATTGGAAATCTGGGGGACAGGGGAGAAATGTCACTGAAATATTGAGCACAAGGGAGTGAATTTAAGGATCACTACCCTAGTATCAGTATGTGGAATGGATTAAAGATGAAAGTCATTTTACTAATTCAGGCCAGCCGTGATTATTTAGGCAGGAGAAAATGAGGGTCTGGGCAAGGTTGGAGAAGGTAGAGCTGAAGAAGACTAGATGGTGATGGAAAATTTTAAATATTCATCAACACAACACCAGGAAAATCACCTCAGATTTTCCATTCTGATTATTGCAGCACATTGTTTAGATGCAAATTAAATCAGGGTAAAATACACATCATGATTGTCTTCAGGGGAACATTGTCACAAATCAGGATGATTGAGTGTTACTGCCAGGAAAGTGAACTCACTAATTTATATATTTTTTTCCATACCAAGAAAGTATTTCTTCTCCCAGCCTCTAGGCCCTCTCACAATGAATTTCAACATGGTAGGGCTCCCAAAGCCACCTCCCTAAATGGCCTTGAAGTAGGGATGATTTGTTGATACCACTTGTGTGTGTGTGTGTGTGTATGTTTTTAAAAGTTCTCTCATAACAATAACATCTAGATGTGCAAGGTTGTTACAGGTAGGATCCTAAATTTGATAGATATCCTGAGCTGAATGATTACTAACATGCAATATACACATGCACATCTACACACATATGAATGTGAACACATGCACACACATATATACACATCCCTGGATAGAAGGAGTGGATGAATTGAATGAGTTATCCCAGTGTAAAAAAGTTTATCATGAAATTCATTTTTAATTGTTTATTGGTACATTTATTGTATACATAAGGTATACATTATGATGACGTAATTCATCATTGGGGATTTGTACCTGTACATGACATATCTTGGTTTTTATTTTTTCCCCATTCCCCTGTCCTCCCTTCAACCCCTCCACCACTTCCTATTTTACAAAGACTTTGTTTCCGTTTTTCCTTCTTTTCTCATATTTTTTTCCTTCCCTTCTTTCTTTCCCCTATCCTCCCACTTTCCCTTCCCCTTTGGACCTTTTCTTCCTATTTCACATTATCTATTATACATTTTGGTCCTCATTTATACTTTCAATTTTTCACACCAAAGAAACTATTCGGTATTCACACATGTGTGTCCTATTTATTTCACTTAAGAGCATGGCCTCAATATGCATCCATTTATCTATAAATGTCTCGAGTTTCTCATTCTTTATGGCTGAGTGGTACTTTATTTTATTTTTAAAAATCCCACATCTTCTTTATCCAGTTTCCAGTTGATGGGCACTTGGGCTATTTCCAAGCTTTTGCTATTACAAACTGTGCAGCTATAAACATGGGTGCACATATATCGCTGTGGTATGATTCTTTTAATTCTTTGGGGAAGATCCCCAGCAGGGGAATAGCTGGGTCAAATAGGACCTCTAATCCTAGTTCTTTGAGGTATCTACATACTGATTTCCATGGTGGTTGTACCAGTCTATACTCCCACCAACAGCGGAGAAGGGTTCCTTTTTCCTTACAACCCCTCTAGCATTTGTTATTAGCTGATTTCTTCATAGCAGCCATTCTTTCTGTAGTGAGGTGGAATGTCAGCATTGTTTTCATTTGAATCTCTCAGATGACCAGTGATGCTGAATATTTTTTCGTATTTTTGTTTGTTGTTTTTACTTCTTCATCTGAGAAATGTCTGTTCATTTCAGATGTACATTTTTGGAATGGGTCTTTAAATTTGGGGGAAGTCTGGTTTTTTAAAGTTCTTTGTATATTCCAGATAGTAGGCCTTTGTCTGAGGAATAGCTGGTAAAATTTTTTTCTACATTGGGTTGTCTCTTCACTCTGTTGGTGGTTTCTCTTGCTGTCCAGAAGCTTTTTAATAGGAGGAGATCCCAGTTGTTGATTCTTTGTCATGTACAACTGAGGTTTTGTTCATGAACTTCAGCTTGAAACTATACTACAAAGCTGCTGTGATAAAAACAGCATGCTACTGGCAAAGAAACAGACCCAAGGATCAGTGGAATAGATTAGAAAATGCAGAAAAACTCCAGACATGCTCAGCCACTTCATCTTTGACAAAGGAGCCAACCACCCTCACTGGAGGAAAGGTAGCCTCTTTAATAAATGGTGCTGGACAAATTGGTTTTCAACTTGTCAAAGATGAAAAGTAGACTCATACCTCTCACCATGCACTAAATTAAAATTGAAATAGATCAAATATCTAAATATCAAAAGAGAAACACTAAATGAGCTAGAAGAGAGGTTAGGTAAAACTCTTGAAGACATTGGCATAGGAAAAGACTTTATCATGCAATTTAGAAATGTAGGAATTCTAATTTTTCTGCGTAAATTAATGGCAATGTGTCTTAGAGCAATAGCAGTCAAAATAAGCTAGGAAAATATATCCAGAATAGATATATTAATATTACTAGGAGTATAAAATACCATAGTCAATTAACATGTAGGTTTAGTTTTCTCATTCAACATTATATAAAACGTATTAGAGGACAGTGTTCTAGAGAATAGGCTTTACAGTCAGCCCTGGTTCAAATCCCAGTCTCCACTTGCTACCTATGTGTACTTTACACCTTATGCCTCAGTTTCCTCAGATGTCAAATGTAAGTAAGAATAATGCTAATTCCATAGGTTTTGATGAGGTTTGAAATAATAGATACTAAGAAGCTAATATATGACAGAACAAAATACATACATAACAGTCATTATTATTTAAATGTAAGTGTAAAGTTTTATGTCCCTTAGTTGTAAGATCTTCTCAACTGGCCTGATAGAAAAATAACACAGTGGGGTCAGAAGATTATGGTAGAGATTATTAAGGCAAGAAACCAGAGAAGAGTATAGATGAACTTCATTGAAGTATAGATGAACTAGAGCCTTTTTCATGGCTACCTATATCTGGCCATTTTTATGGAAATTGATTGGTATTGGCTGACATAATATCTAGTGTACTTTGAAAAAGCATTCCACATTAAATAGCTACTATAGACCCAATGTGAAATTATGTCCAAAAGACATTTCTCTCTCAAGTGTTCCTCTTCTGGTCCTACTTCAAGATTTAGAACATCTGGGAAGCTGCTGAATCATTCATTTTAGTCTATTGTATTCTTAAAAGTGTGACCTCTGGAACCAGACTACCTGGACTCAAATACTGGCTGTACTCTTTTATAGCTATGTTGTTTTAGGAAATTCACCTTGGTTTCCTCATCTGTAAAGTGGTCATAAAATAGCACTCCCTTACACCATTGTTGGAAGGATTAAGTGCGATAATCCCTATGCTACCTTGCATTATTATATTTTTATGTACATATATTATTTTTCCAATTAGATGGTAAGACATTCCTTTGGGGCAGGGATTGTGTCATATTCTTTTTTAGAATCAGTGTTTAATTGAAATATAGCATTACTTATGAGGAAAATTGAAGTAATATTATGCCTTAATTCATTGATTTTGAATGACTGACAGGTAGTTTTTAATTGAAGTTTTCTATATAAACTGAGAGTAGGTCAATTAAATGGGTCACTTGTCACTGTAGCTTTATAAAATAAACGAGACACCATTCGTACAATGAGTGTCTTAATTACACTTATAACCCACTGTGTGAGGTTTAAAGTTTTTCTCAAAGTAAGAGGTTTCTGTTGTGAACATGGTATTTTACAAGACGTTTAGGTTTGCTGCCTAAAGAAAGTGCCTTTTCTAGAGAGCACGTAATTGGCTACAGATGGATCCATCTTGATTTGTTGCTTAGTGACGGCCAGAGGAAGTCACCCTATGGTGAACCGCAAGTCTGTTTGTCATTATGATTTCACACAAAACGGCCATGAAGTGGTATTGGTGAGAGCAATATAGTGCTCATTTGATCTCAAAATGGTTACAGTGGGGAGGTCCTACATTTTTAACCTGTAGTTGGCTCTGGAATGCCCCAGGACCAACAGTAAGATTTGGATTGAGATAAGAAAGGATCCAGTGACTCTGATGAAACCCTCTAGTTACTTAACATAGCTCTACAAATTTGGGTTTTTCAAAAACTCCAGGGGGAATGTTTACTCTGTATGCCCCCTCAAGATTTGCTAACTGCTTCAAGAGTCTGGACTCAATTAGTGTCTACTCTCTTGTTAACTAGTATCCTTCAGGCTCTTTGACTCCCTTATTCTCCACATACCTTAAATTAGTTTTCTAGGGCTACTATAACAAAAAACTTAAAATAGCAGAAATGTATTGTCTCACTCTTCTGGAGTCTGAAGTTAAAGTGCAGCAGGGCCACACTCCCTCTGAAACCTCTAGAGGAATCTGTCCATGTCTCTCTTCTAGCTTTTGGTGGTTTGTCAGCATTTTTGGCATTTCTTGGCTTGAAAATGCATTGCTCCAATACTCACTCTGTCTTCATATAGCGTACTCCCTGTGTGTATTCACATCGTCTTCCCTCTATGCTTGTCTGTGTCCAAATGTTTCCTTTTTATAAGGACATATCAAGTCATATCGGATTAGATCCCATGCTAATTATTTTGTTTTACCTGGATTACCTCTATAAAGATTCTCTTTCCTAGTAAAACCACATTCTGAAGTACTGAGAATTAAGGCTTTAACATTTTCTTTCAGGGGTGGGGGGTGAGGCTTTTTAACCTTACTAGACTTTGCTTCCTTGATCCTTCCATGTTGTTCTAGCAAATTAACTCTTTTCTGCCTTCAGTTGCTTCCCAATCCAGACTAGACCTGTGGTACATCATTAAACAATTCCATGCTCCTTATACTTCCATTGTACTTCATGGAAAAATCCAATCCTGGATCAATCCAGCAGCACCTGCTGGATGTATCAAGAGGAAATCCTGCCCCCATGTGGATGAGTGTCAGACACTACAATTTCCAATCCCAACTCAGTCCTTGACACGGTTCAGAGTCTTTCAGAGAAGCAGAATCAATAGAGTGTGTGGAGAAAGGGGGTGGGTGTAATTAAGTTTAAGGAATTGTTTTAAGAGGTCATGGGACTATAAATTTAAGCTCTGTAGGGCATAGCAGTAGGCAGTAGCCTTAGGAAAGAGTTGAGACAAGTTGACACATAACTGTTCACCCTTTTTCATGTCCCACAAAAACTATTTGAAATCTTCAGTATTCTTAGCTCTCAGTCACAGTAAAGAGACTTTGCTCTCTACTCTGTAGGGAAAATAGACATTTTCAGACAGGAAGTCATTTACTTTTGTGCCTACATGCCATGAAATCCCATCCACATCAGCAGACATCCCTGCCTCCTCTCTTTCTAGCACAGGGGAGTGGTTGCTCCTTCTGAGCTCAGTCCCTCCATGTGTACTCTGGGTTTTGATTACCAAGTCATTTCAGTGCAAGAAGTGTGATAGTCACTCCATAAACATTTGCTGACTGACCCAGTGAATCCCTTCTTCCTGGTCCCTTTCCTTCATTCTCCCTCTTTCCCTCTATTTCTAACCTCCTCTTCTGTTAATGTTTAACATCCTTTAATGTTTAATGTTTCCTATCAGCATTTAAACAAACTGAAGTCTCCCATTAAAACAACAATATAAGGCAAGATTGAGTGGATGCCAATGACCAGCCTTCTATTGTGAGCTGGAATATTGAGAATCCCGTTTACATGGGTTCAAAGAGGCCAGTAAATTGGTTTTCCCTAAACTTATATGCTTATTATGGCTGAGGCCGTACATAGCTTTGTAGAGAATTGAGATACAGATGTTGTTTTGATTTCTCCTTGTGACATTCAGAAAAGTTCTATAGGAAAGGGACATGTTTTGGTTGGTAAAGCTGACGGGAAAAACCACAGCTTCTGCAAATAGAGGCTTTGCAGCCTACCCTGTAAGATGGCCTAGTCAGACAGCTGAGCAGGATGGACAAAGCCCAATTATCTGCCCCAAGGAGAAACCAGAGCTAGTGAAAGTGGAGACCTAGGATTAGCCAGAGTCTGATCCTCCCAATCTCTTAAAAGCACAAGGGAAAGATACTGATTATCCCCGTGGAACCTCACCGTCCAAGGCTATTGTTTGAAATTACTGTAAAGTAGCAACCCAGGAGGCATTAAACCCAGGGCCAGGAGGATGATCTTAGCAACAAGGATTGATGCTAAATACAGAATCACCCAGTTTAGAATTTAAGTTCTAGTACCTCTTCACTTTAGTTATCAGTCTGTAGAATTGACCGAAGCAAGGAAAAGTACTAAAACCTCTTAAGTTGATAAATGGATTGCCTTGCTAGAGGAATCCCTAGTCTCACCAGAAAAGACTGCTGAGCTTTACCCCCACTTTGCACCAAACTTACTACTAGGAAGAGGGCTGCTATACCCAGAAGTAGCTTCTTTGCTGGTGTTCTCCTCAGGTGTGGCCATGAAGAAAATAGACAAGGCAGATTTTCCCTGAGAATAAGACCTAGGACAACAAGAAGGTCACCCAAGAAACTCACGACTGGGGAGCCTCTGCTCTTCTGTATGTGATAACTTGGGCACCTCCAAGGGTCACTTCTCCTCCTCCCCTTTTTAAAAGGAAACCTTATTAGAGGTATTCTGTTATCTTGGTCTCATCTTGTGTAGGGATATTAATATCACCCTTTTATTGCAGGTCTTTGAGTGATGAGATGTCACATTCAGAAATGAACAAGAGGAAGGCCCATCACTCAGAGGGTGTTTCCTTTTCCCATATTCTGGTAAGAATATGGCCCTCTGATGACAATCTATGCACGATGAATTTTCAATTATTTAGATCATTTAATTAGGATGGAATTCCTAAACTGAGAACTTCTAAGTCAGAAGGTACAAACTGTTTCACGGCTTTTAACAAGTATTTGAAAATTGTTTACCAAAGGAGACCAACTGACATTCCTAGTGATATAGGAGATTACTTGTACATATTTTATTAACTACTTCTAAAATTTGATGTTTCACAAATTTGTCTTTCAGATTTGAGCATATAGGTGAGCCTCTATGATGATCCTCTACATGGATTGGCAGAGTCTTCCCCTACTATTTTTTTTATCCACATAATTACTACAACCTCAGCCTTCTCCCACTTGCCTTCTGATCACTTCTGCTGCCTCCACAGAGGGCGTGATGCATTATTTCTCCTCTTAGGAAAGCGTTTTCCTGACTGCAGCCCTGAGCATCATTCCACTGCCATCCCTCTCCTCCCTGGCATTTCATTCAAATCTTAAGCACCTTGGGATAGTGATGAAGACATCAAAATCTACCGTACCTCAATGTGAAGCAGGCGTCTCAGGGTTCCAGTTAATAACATGATGCTGTATACTTGAAAATTGCTAAGAAAGTAGTTATTAAGTATTCTGACCACATACACACAAATAAATACGTGCAGTAATGCTTATTAATTAGCTAGGCTTAGTCATTCCAAAATGTATACATATTTAATACCATGTTGTACATGATAAATATATATAATTTTATTTGTCAATTAAAAGAAATAAATAACTTTTTAATTAAAGATTTTTATTACAATAAATGACCCATTGCCTTCAATCCTCTTCAAAATACAACCCCCCCCCAACCTAGTTATTTTTCTTGCTACTTTCTAAAGTAGTTCTGGAAGTTCTCTTTTGTGACTGTCTTTATGAATTAAGATAAAAAAAAATACGTTGAATGCTGCTGCCAAGTGCTATCCAACAGAAATGTAGGCTTGTTAAAAGCACTATAGTGTGTCCTCATCCACCTTTTTCAGCAGATCTGGCACAGTGTGATTTCTGGCTCTTCCCCAAATGTGGCTCAAAGTAGCTTCTAAATCAGAATTTTCTGAATTTTGGAAACATAAATAAAAGCTTGAGACTTGTAACTCTAAATGATACATTCTTGTGTTTTTGATTAGTCTAAACCTTATAGTCTGCAGAGAAGGACATGAAATTTCAAAAGGTTAAGGATCTTACCCAAGTGCACCGAGCAAGACAGGACCAGAAACTAAAACCAAGATTTTTTTCCATTAACTTTATTGGTACATTTTAGGTGTACAGTACAGTTACATTCATCATTGGCATTTTTTGCCTTTACATGACGTATCTTGATTCTTATTTTTTCCCCATTCCCCTGCCCTCCCTTAATCCCCTCCACACTTCACTATTTACAAAGACTTTGTTTCCATTTTTTTCCTTTTCTCTACTTTTTCGTTTCTCTTCTTTTCTTTCCCCTACTCCTCTCACTCCCCCTACTCCTAAAACCAAGATTTTTTGACTTGTGATGGCTCTCAGTTCTCCTTATATATTATGCTGCTGCCTTGTTCCAACCACTTTTCTCTAAGTTGGGCAAATTATCTCTGAGTCCTAACTTGGCTGGGCTTTAGAAACAATTCCTCTGAATCCAACTAGAAGCCAGATCTATGGTGGCTGCTAACATGGCAGTTGCTCATTGCCTGGTGCTTGTATCGAGAAACATGCATCTTCCTCCTCCTCTAGACCCCACAGCCTGGTGAGGAATAGAGTTACTCTCAAAGCTGAGACAGAGCTTTCTCCCTAAAGACCTTTTCAGCTCAGGAACTTGAAAACAGCCTTGTATTTTGTCCTGTTTTCCTGGACCCTGCTTGCACCTCAGTCCTTCTATCCTCTGCCTGAATATAGGGTCAAAGACACTGCAGGTCAAGGAATGTGTCCAGACTCAGAGCTGTCTTTGAAGAATCCAGGGGAGGTGAGGATGAAGAAATGTCTTAACAGTGTGTTATTTCCTGGTCTCAATCTGGAGATCCTTTGATTGTGAATCTTACATTTCTTTTGGCCACAGGCCACCTTGAGAAACTGACAGAAGCAGTGTACATTCTCCCAAATTCTCATTCACACAAAATCAGACCTACAATTTGAGGGCCTTCAAAGACCATCTGAATCCCAGCCATAGTCAACAGATAATTGTGGGAGATTAGATCACCATGGTTTTAAGCAGAAATACTTTCCAATAATTAGGGGGAGAATGTGATGCTTCAGGTTACTTCCTTGTGTCAAACAAAACATGGGTAATTATTGTGTCTGGAGTGGGAGGTGGGGGATTTTTTTCTGTGGCAGGTTTCTTCCTAGGCTCACTCATAATTTCTAGGCTTCCTGAATAGTGGTTTGAATGTTATAGCAGGCAGCTACCTAAAGCTTTCCTGCTAATATACTGTATGGCGCAGGATGCATTTTTCTACCCAGCCAAAAGAATTTCGGGAACCAGGTCAGGGTACCGTATTGGGAACACAAAGCTGCTTATGATAGTTTCTAGGTAGCTTTTAAGATTACAGTTGACTTAATTCACAGTTATTTTTGCCAAGAGTAGCAGGAAAGCTTGCCAAACCTTGTTATGGTTAAGTTCCTGAAAACCATTATGGTAAGACAATTTACAGTTGATGGACTTAGAATGTTGTAGATGAAGTAGAACCAGTAACCAAAGTTCAAAGTGTGAGTCTGTAAAAGCTCTCAAAAACTTTTCTTATGGTTTCACTAAAATGAAATGTTAAAGACTGCACATTAAGAACCATGTCAATATTTCATATACTTTTTAAATGAGAAAAAGTCATAAATAGTTTTGTGCAATTTCCATCTACGATTCCTTAGTCACTAGAACATTTTCACAAAGTCTCTCTTTTGGTTTTATCATCATTCATGTTTTTATTTTAAAGTAACACATTTATAATAATTTAATTGAATAAAAATGTTATAAAGTAAAAAGCTAAAGTCTCAAATCTTACTCCTCACCAGAGATAACAACTATTAATGGAAGGACATTTGTCCTTTTACATTTTGACTGTTTTTGAAGGGGGTCTCATTTTTCAAACTGATAGATTTCATAGCAACTGTGATTTGGAGGCTTCTGCACTTCAAGGTTCCTGTGAAACTGGGGAGAAGGGAATGGGAATAGTCCAAGTTAAAAAGCCGCAGACCCTGCTGTTTTACAGAGATTGAGCAGTTGGTTTTTTTCAAAATAAAAGCTCCTCAGATAGTTGCAAGCCTTCAGTTAATTTCCAGAGTTCCAGAAACATTGATTTTGACAATTTGTGCCAGCATTTTCATTGCTTTTAAAATGGAGCAGGTTTATGGACAGCCTCTCCCTGACCTTCCAGACTTGCACCATTATCCAAGCTTTTTATATTTCTCTTTTTTTAAAAAAAATATCTTCTCTGTGGTCTTCTTCCAATGTATGGCCTCTCCCATACAATAGAAGGGAGAGAATATGAAACCGAGATATGAGGAAGTCAAAGTTTTAGAATCATACTGACCTACAGGTGGATCTTATTTCCAACACTTACTCTAATTGTGATCATGGGCAAATCATTCCTCATTTGTAAAATGGTAGTGATAATTACCACATCACTTTGTCTTTCTGAAGGTCAAAGGATATCATAGACTGGAAGCTTTTGGTACAGGGTCTAGCAGATAGGAGATGCCCAGAAAATATTTTAAGCCTCTTGTTGCATATACCTACCATCTTTAGAGACTGGGCTGTAATACAAAAGCACACCTTACATGCCAGAGTCAGCTTTGTGCACCTGAAATTTTAGTATTTCTTTCACAGGAATTTAGAGTATTACATATGATCTTTGGCTCTTAAACTAAGTACCCTGAAAATAATGTATCCTTTTCTTGATGATGGTGGCTCATTATTATATATTAATTATTCATACTAGAACTAATTTATACTATGTATAATATTAATTCTTACTATTACCTTTATATCATTAACTTCAATGTATTATGCTTTTGTGGTTATAAATGTGACAGTCAAAATTTATTCCTTGATTATATATTCTGTTTTAGTCAGCATTTCTTTTCTGGGACAAAATACTCAACATGACCAACTTAAAGGTGGAGAAGTTTATTTTGTGTTACACTTTCAGAGATTTCAGTCCATGGTTAGCTGGCTCCAAGGTACAAACATCGTGGTGGAAGGCCATGGTGGAAGAGAGCAACTCAACTCTTGTCATTGAGAAAGCAGAGAGCAGGGGAGAAGAGGCCAAAAAGAAGAGGCCAGAGACCAGATATAGTACCCAAGGTCATGCCTCCATGACCCACCCATACACACTCAAAAGGATGCTTTTGAACTCTCCTAGGCCAATCTGAAGCCAATTAAATTGATAATCAAGATTAACTGTCACATGGTCCTAGCCTATGGTTTTGATAATGTTCCTCCTTGTGTTGGAGTTTAATCACTTCACCACCTGCTAACTTCCATCTGTTATCAATCTCCTTTCTTTTTGTGCTTACAGTGTTCTAAGAAATATGTGGGTTGCAGTCATCCATATTCTTTTGTTACCCCACTTCCAGTGTTGGCCTTACATTAATGACTTTTTCATTTCCTGAGCTTGCTTATTGTGTCCTTTTAATAATTGTTTTTCTGACAAAGATGGAGGCATAGAAAACACTAACAGTAGAAGGAGAAATGAGTTTAAATTTTATCTTGAAGACAAAAGGCGAGATGAGACGAGGATATCTTCACAATGGGAAGAAAAACTAAAGGAGAAAGGACAAGGTTAGATTGTGTGGAGAACACATCACTCTGCCAGCAGCGGAGGATGGATTAAGTGTTTGAGAACCATGAGCAGAAGAGAGCAAGTGGTGTAAAGGTAGTAATTAGATCTTAAAGAGCCTCAGAATTCAAAATTTTTCCCTAGCTTTTGTATTTATTTATTTTTAAATTTATTTTTGAGACAAGGTCTTGCTATGTAGCCCAGGCTGGCCTCAAACTCGTGGTGATCCTCCTGTCTCAGCCTCCCAACTTTATAGCAGTTTTATTCATAATTCTCAGAATTCAAACTTTATCATAAAGAAAAGAGACCTTTGTTGAAGGATGTTGGAGGAGGGGGTGGGATGGTCATGTTATGCTTTCCATAGAATACCTTACCTGGGGTGAGGAAGATAAATGTAACATTGATGAGGGTGAAAAGCTGAAAACAGGGAGACAGAAATAGAAAACCTGTAGTGACTTAAGGGGGAAAAATGTTTACCTAAATCAGGATAATGCTAGTGCTTATGCAAAGAGGGGATGGGTGTCTGAAAACAAGAAGAATCTTCCTAACTGGGTGTGGGAAAAAGAGGGACACAGGGACTCACAGGTGCTATCTGTCTGTCTAGGCAAAAGAAAAAGGAGAGGTGTTTTTAAAAGAAGAGAAAAATTGAACTTGCAATATTTTGTTTTACTTATTTTTTCAATTTTTTTCTTAGTACAGGTTTGCAGTGCACTATGATTACATATGTTGGGCAGAGCTGGTGCAGGTGCACAACACACCTTCCTTCTTTTTACAGCCCTTCTCCCGCCCTTTTTCCTCCCTCCCTCAATCTCTTGGCCTCCTTTTGCCAAAGTTCTGTCTCCTTATTTCCTATTTTCTATTTTGCTCCTTATTTGTACTCTGGGTTTCTCATATAAGAGAAACCATATGATATTGAAACTGTGTGTCTGATTGATTTCACTTGGCACTATGGTCTCGAGGCGCATCCATTTTCCTACAAATGACTCAAATTTATCCTTCTTTATGGAAGAGTAGTCCTCTATTCTATATAAAAACCACATTTTCTGTATCCATTAATTTGTTGATGGTCATAGAGGCCACTTTTAGATTTATATATTATGAATTGTGCTGCTGCAAACGTGGCTATGCATGTATCACTGTAATATGATGGCTTTAACTCTTTTGGAAAAACAACTATAAGGCGAAGAGCTGGAATTTCTACTTTTAGGTATTGAGAAATCTCCATACTGATTTCCATGAAGATTGTACTAGGTTACATTCCCACCAAAAGCATGGTACTGACACAAAAAGGGACATGTTGATCAATGGAATACAATAGAGAATGCAGAAACAACCCCAGGCACATGCAGCTATCTGATCTTTGAAAAATTGGCCAAATACTTTTGCTGGAGGAATGATAGGCTCTTTAAACACTGGTGTTGGGAATACTGGCTATCCACATGCACAAGATTTAATCCGTACCCCTATTTCTCACCATGTACCAAACTAAAATCCAAATGGACTAAAAATCTAAATATTAAAACAGAAACATTTAATCTGCTGGAAGATAAAATAAGTACAACTCTTGAGGACATAGGCATCTGTAAGGGCTTTCTGAACAGAACCCCATTTGTACAAGAAATAACATCAAGATATTTTGAAGTTAAATATTTGACTGTGCCATAGATCATTAGATACATGATCAGAACCTGCTGGTTACCATGTTCAATGGCTAATCTTCAGCTTTTCAGGGCTCAACATTTGCAAGAGTCAAGATGTGAGCCAAACCCTGCCGTGGATGATGTGGCCCAGAAGGCGGCGGATGAGCTGGCTGACCTTGCAGGCTCTGGGCTGTGAGAGGCTCCGAACCTGGGGTGGGCGGCGGCAGCCATGCGCGGGCCGGTGCGGCTGGGGTTTTGGCCTCTGGGCCGCCTCTCCAGACCCCGAGGCCTGGGGTCGCCGCCGCCGCCGCCGCCGCCGCCGCCGCCGCTCGCACTGCCTCCTTTGTTGCCCGCCCCCGCCCCTGCCCTGCCCTGCCCCGCCCTGCCC
>NW_004624808.1:11406284-11428718 GCF_000247695.1 Heterocephalus glaber
ATAATGTGAAATAGGAAGAAAAGGGGCAAAGGGGAAGGGGAAGTGGGAGGGGTAGGGGAAAGGAAAGAAGGGAATGGAATTAATATGAGAAAATGGCAAAATGGAAACAAAGTCTTTGTAAATAGGGAAGGTTGGAGCGGGTGAAGGGAGGGCTAGGAATGGGGAAAAAATAAGAACCAAGATGCATCTTGTAAAGGTACAAGTTCCCAATGAGAAATGTAAATGCATTGTATACCTAAAATGTACCAATAAAAGAATAAAAAAAAAGACCTGGCTGTTAGAAACTGTGTCATTGATGATACACTCCAAGTTAAGAACACAGACAATGTCCTCTCCAGAGACTTGTTCCCTAAAGACTATCACTATCTGGGGATGACAAAAACAGGCTGGCTCAATGGATGGCTTTTGAAAGTCAGGTTAATAATGAGTTCTCTAGCGCTAGTGATGTCTGGACCTTTGGAATGACACTGTGGGAGCTTATGACTCTGGGTCAGATGCCCTATGTGGACATTGACCCCTTTCAGGCTGCGTACCTGAAAGATGGTTACATAATAGCCCAGTCAATCAACTATCCCAATGAATTATTTGCTGTGATGGACTGCTGGTAGGCCTTAGATCTGGAGGAGAGGCCCAAGTTTCAGCAGCAGGTCCAGTGTCTCACAGAGTTCCATGCTGCCCTGAGAGCCTATGTCTGACTTCTCTCACAGTCCCGCAGCATCAGAGAACGGTTCCTGTCGCAGCCACCTCTCGTGTAACACAATGCCATCAGAAACACATTTGTCTTCCAGAACACTGTGCCTTAGGAATGCTTCAGAATCTGAACTTTTTTAAAGACAGACTTAATAATGTGGAATATATTCTAGGTACCATTTTTATTAAGTTGAATTAAAAGGGATTTTGTAAATTATTGGGCCAAATTTTTTAAAAAACATAGTCACTTTGGACAAAGGGACCATCCTTACTAAATAAATAGTTTTTAAAATTGTTTAGACATGTATTTGGAACAGCTATCTTAGTGTCAACTGCTTTTTGTGTTTCTGCTTCATCAAGATAATGTAAGTGACTTACCTTTAAAGTTGTTTTAATATTATTCTTATCACTACTCTTAAGAATGGTTTGTCTTCAAGATGCAGTACTTTTCTTAGGAAAGAAAAAGCAGCATAAAAAGATGTCTGATTTACCTTGTACTAGAAAAGGCAATACTGGAGGGAGAAAAAGACAAGCTAGAGAGAAAAAAAAAATTTTTTAAAAAAACACTTACTAGAAACAAACTGCCCTTGCATGAAAATTTCTTTATATTTTTAATGAAAAGGAATTCTGCTTTCTTCTTTTGGGAGAAACAGGAGCTGAGTTCCTTACATCTTCATTTTTTTAGAAATTAACTTTCCTGTGAGCCAGAAGTGGGTTTGAGGCATATTAGCAGGGAGTAACGATAATTTTATTTATTTTTACTCTCTGGGAAAGAACAGAATACGATTCCAGAAAGTGAAACTTCATCTCTAAGGTTAAGGTTCCCTTTTATTGCACCTAGAATAAGTGCTATGCACAGAATAGATGCTTGAGTTGTGATTTGTTTTTTTACAAAATTGTAAACTGATAGATTTTGTGCTTGTCTTCAAGGCTGGCTTAAGTGTAAAATTGTTTTTTAAAAAACTTGAAAAATAAACAATTTGTTTTATATTTTTAAAAAGGGTGTGAGCCAAACTCACCAGATATTGTTCTACAAACACGAATGCCAATCAACTTACAATGAGAACTTCGGATGTCAGGTTTTGTTTCCAGTATGGATTAGAAAGCAGAGAGCATTCTTACAGGAAAGAGATGCCAGGACAGCTCAATTTTAACTGGGTAGTGAAGACATCAAGTCCTCAGAAGCACAATTTGAAATACACTTGATTTAATGTTTTTGTCTTGTAAGTGAAAGGTCTAGATTTCATCAGGGACAGTTTCTATTCTTCATGTTCCTGTTCTTGGGTCATACTTTCTCATTTATTTGCATGCATCATTTTTTTTTCCGTACCAGGGATCGAACTCAGAACGCTCCAAGTGGCGGCACCACTGAGCTAAATACCTGGCATGCATCATATTTTTTGGTGAAAACTGGAAAGTTACAATTATAACATGATAACTCTGCACATCAGATGCTCCCACTCCCTGGGGTTTCTGTTGCTATTTATTGTGGGTTTTACAAAGCTTTTATTCCCTGGGTATTTCATTCCACAGACTTATTTCTCAGGCCTTTTGGTCCATCTGCTCCATGTCCTCTCAGTTATTCCTTGCCCCAGGCAGCTATACCTAATATATCTGCCTTTAAATTCTTTCAGCAAATGCTGCTCAGGAGGCTGCTAGAGCCCTGAAAAGTTTCTAAGGCAGGCAAAACAGAAGCAAGCCTCTGAGCTGATCCCTCAGGGGGCCATGCTAGAGTTTTCTTACCTAATGTTAAATGATATTCATAGTCTGTTCTGCAACTGGAGGTGCCTTCAAACAAACCTTCTACCTGTGGCTTGAAGAACAACAGAAGTTGGGAACTGCAGCACTGGTGATGGGGGTGAAGGAATCCACAGCTTTTGTTGGTGTGTTTTCTATGCTCTTCAGAGACTCTCTCTTCTTCCAAGATGTTGATAGGAACTTGTTTATCTGTTCACAGAGTAAAAGTGGTCAACTCTACCTAATAGGGCCACTGAGGAAAGGCTCACAGAGAAAGGACCCTTGAGTTCAGTCTTGAAACATGCTGAAGGATTTTGTAGTTGAGTCTGAGAGGTTGAGGCTAGACATGGGAAAGCTTTCATTCTCTGCAGAAGGAACAACCTGTAAAGAAATGGAAGTTTTTGGAAAGATCTTATATGCTTTGTGAAATGTAACCAGTTGCCTGAAACATTTTGCATGTGACCTCTCCAGAAACCACCACAACTTTCAGGAAACAGGGGTATTGTTACCCCATTCTGCTGAAGAGGAAACAGGCTGGAAGAGATAGCCACTCCCCCAATTACCAAGTGGCTGTGGGTGATGTTCAAGGGCTATTCGCAGGAACTGTTGTACAGTTATAATCACTACTATCCACTGTCCAATACCACAGAGAACAACTTTTTTCTATCTCTGGCAAAACAGGGAGTTAATTCATCCTAAGTGGAGCCCCTCATTCTTGGGCCAGGCTCCCTCACCCAGAGAAGCTTCTGTGACCCTTTTCTGATATGCCTGTTTTGATAGGAGCTTCTTAAGTTCTAGAAGGTGATTTTCCCAATGGTTACAGACACCCAGCTTCCTTATTTCAGTAGCAGCACAAAAATACTTCCTTCAGTTCTGGTGTCTGCCCTAAATATTTCTGCTCATGGGATGCGGCATAGCTACATCTCTTACTGCGAGCCTCTCATTGCTGCCTCTCTTTTTCCTCCTGCAAAACTAATTGTAATAACAGTGAGAATTCTGAGGGGTCCTTCAGGATTCCAATGCTGTCTACATTTCCACAGAGATATTCTGTTTTGAACAGTTCCTGCTCTCACTTGATATAAGCAAGTTTGCTTGGTTTATCTCTATTCCATTTGCCACAACTTTCATCTGGGACCTCTCCAATGTCAATATATTAGATGAGGCTTCCTTTTCTCCTATCTTCCAGTGGCTCAAGAGTTCCAAAAGCTAGAAGTAGATCCCTGTTAGCTTTCATTTTTTAAAAACATACATTCAACTGCCTTTAAGTGGTCAAGTACAATCAAGGAGACCCTGTATCATCTGTGGTTTTTCTAGACACAATCCCAAATCCCCCGGCAGCTCCAGAGCTTTCTTCTCTCATTCATGGAAAACACCTTGTTCAGTTGCCTTTCACAGAGTGTATCAGTAAGAACTCAGTCTTTCTCTCTTTCCTCTCTCTTCTCTGACTCTTTCTTTTTCCTCTCTCTCTAATATAAACTTTTCTTTCTCCATTTATATATATATATATTATATTCCATGTAACATATATTAAAGAGAATTGGCAGTTGTGACGCCTAGCTAAACAAGTGTATACAGCAGGCAGTTAGGAAGAGAAGATCATGAGGAAGCTAGAATTCATAGGCATAGGCTGAAGCTGAAGTCTGCAGATGGATTTCTTTTCTCTTAGGGAAACCTCACCCCTGCTTTTAAAGGCCTTTCAACAGATTGAATCAGATCAACCTGTTATGGGATGGTTGGTGGCCCGCAGTCCTTTCCAGGCTCATGCTTCCTGTTCAAATAATTGGACAGGACACAGTCCAGGTGGGCCTCGAGGCCACAAGGTGGCTGAAGGTGAAGCCAGAGTGGGCCGCTGGGGATGCCGGGAAGAGTTCTGACAGAGACCATTAATGAAGTTTCCAAGCTGAGCAACAAGATTGGGATGAACCATGATTCCCACCTGGAGGAGATTTTACCTCCAAGCAGGTCTTCAGAACAGGGAGTGAAAGATTCAGCTCTTTCAAGACTCAGACCATTCCTGAAGAAAGGCAAAAAGAAAGAAGTGCTTAGATCGTGCAGCACCTGGTATGCCTGCCACAGTGAGGTGCAATTCTCCATACTCTTGGAGTTCCCAACCTTTAGGTTGGCCACCTTCATACCTCCACCCATAGCCCATGCACTCCCATGGATGGAAAAGCAAAGCAAGAGGAACAGGAAAACAAATACTGTCCATAGAAGAGAAAAGAATCTCTAACAAATGGATGCCCCAGTAGCCAAGAGTCATACAAATTCAAAACAAAATTCAGACTAATTTTTATAAATGTTTTTTTCTTGAACTCAAGGAATTTATTAAGGAATATAGCTCGATTCAGAGGAGAGAAAGTTTAAACCACAGGCCCAGATGGGCCAGGGATTTAGCTCAGTGGTTTCACCACCTGCTGCACAAGCGAAAGGACCCAAGTTCGATCCCCGGCACCAAAAACAAACCAAACAAACCAAAAAACCCCACAGGCCCAGAGATCCAAAAAATCTTCTGTTTAAAGCATTTAAATTTTGTTCTAGAACTTAAAAAAATAATTGGACAGGACAACCAATGGACATAAACTTTGAAAGTTTATTGCAGATTAAAGAAGAGAAAAAGAAGTAGAAATGAAACAGAAGTGAAAGAAGAGAAAAAATATGCCCCGCACAGAGAGCCGATCACTGCAAGAGTAAAAAGACATTATCAATGAGGCCCAATGGTGCCTGTCTTTTATATCTTCCTTGTGATGCCAGATTTGGGTGGTTTAAAGCTGTTCTGCTCTGCACATGCATTCCAGCCATGACTTGACAGGTCTCCATGATTGACAGGTCATTCCTGATTATCCAGCCTCTTTTGCCATGCCCTAATTTCCTGCCTCAAACCTAGATTACTCAAGATAATCTCCCCTACTTAGAGTCAATTAATTTTAGACTTTAATTATATTTACAAATTCTCTTTACAATAATACCTCGATTAATGTTTGATTAAAGAACTGTAGCCTAGCCAAGTTGACATATCAGAAAAACTACCAAAATAATATGAGTCCATTTCCCAGAGATTGTTCCTAAGTAGCTAGGACTAAGTGGAAATTTTTAATGTATCCATAAAGTCTGCTATTGGGTTCCATTCCATACCAAGGAAAGGCATCTTCTTCTTCTTTTTTTCAAAATTCAGTATTTCTGTGTCCTAACTTACACGCCAGCATCTAACACTTGCTTTCCCAATGCTTCTGAAGAGATAGTGCTGTCGCATAAAGTTGAGTAGTGTCCTCTAACTGTATCTATACCTACACATAAATTTGTATATCTACTTATATGTAAACTTTTGATCAACAAAAAGATTCCATGTACCCCTATCCTATTTGAAATTGCAAAACAAATCAAGTATCAGGAAAAATAAACTCTCCAACCTAAGTTAAATGAATTACCATTTAGTATTAGTTTTCTATTACCTCTGTAAAAAAAAATTACCATAAACTTAATGGCTCAAAACAATCAAGATGCCCTGCTGGGTATCTTCCCCAAAGAATTAAAAGAACTATACCATAGCGATATATGTGCACTCATGTTTCTAGCGGCACAGTTTGTAATAGCTAAAACTTGGAAACAGCCCAAGTGCCCACCAACTGGAAACTGGATATGAAGATGTGGGGTTTTTTATAAAATGGAGTACTACTCAGCCATAAAGAATGAGAAACTAGAGACATTTATAGCTAAATGGATGCATATTGAGGCCATACTCTTAAGTGAAATAAATAGGACACACATGTGTAAATACCGAATAGTTTCTCTAGAGTGAGAAACTGAAAGTGTAAATAAGGATTAAAATGATTAAAATGAATAACTGATAATTTGAAATAGGAAAAGGTCCAAAGGTGTAAGGATGGTGGGAGGGGAAGGGGAAAGGAAAGAAGGGAAAGGAAAAATTATGAGAAAAGAAAAAAAATGGGAACGAAATCTATGTAAATAGGGAAGGGTGGAGGGGGTGAAGGGCGCACAGGTAATGGGGAAAAAATAAGAACCAAGATACATCAGGTACAGGTACAAGCACCCAATGATAGATGTAAACATATTGTATACCTAAAATGTACCAATAAAAGAATTTTTTTAAAAAAGGAAAACAATCAAAACGTACCATTTTCAGTTCTGCAGCTAAGAGGTCTGGTGTGTGTCTCACTGAGGTAAAACCAGTGCATTCGCTCAGCCATGTTACTTTCTGGAGGCTCTAGAGAAGAATTTATTTTCTTGTATTTTACAACTTCTGGAAGCTGCTTGCATTTTTTGGCTCAACATTCCCTTTCATCTGCAAAGCTAGCAATGACCACAGCACACATCACATAATTTGGACACTGACTCTTGTACTGCTGCCATCTTCCACTTTTAAGGAATCTTGTGATTTCATTAGGACTTCTCACATTGTCCAGAATAATTTGCTTATCTTAACATCAGTTGGTTAGCACAGTTATATCTATAATTTTAATTCCTCCTTTCTACATGACATAATATATCATAACAAATAAAATATTCACAGGTTTGAGAGCTGAGGATATGGACATCTTTGAGGGAGACATTGCTCTACCTGCCATACCATTTTTTAATGTTTTTCCCCAACAGAGTGTGAGGGGGAGACAACCCTCCAGGTGCCAAGTATCACTAACAAACTAACATCAAAGATTTTTTTTCTTTGAGGTGTCTCAAATACCTTCTCAACTTATGAGAGGTAAATGTGTTTCCCAAGGCACCATTCTAATAGTTTAGCAGATGAGCAAGCATGGAAAGAAGCAAAACTTTCTTAAAATATTCTAACCCAGGTAGACTCCCCAAACATAGCCAGTGGTCTCCAGGGCACCAGGATAGAGATGAAAATAGGATCATAGTAATAATAAACATATAGAAGTACTTCTGTGAACCTTTTCCTGCTTTGATGATGCCACAGAACCTTTCCTCCATGCCCCTAAGCACTTTGGGATGTGCCTCGGGGATTTCTCATTTGTTCTCTGAAGAACATTTCTTCCCCTTAGCTCCACTTCCCACTGTCTGTGGTCCTTATGCCTACAACTACTGCTGGTCCTACTGCTTCCCAGTGTTCAAATACCAAAGATTGTGTCAAGGGCACAGACTCCCATGACCACAGTGGTCATCAGCACTGCCATAGCTAAGAATCAAATACTAATATCCAATTCTATCACTGATCTCATGTGCATAAGTGCAAATGTAGAAGACTGATATTTCATTTTGGGGAGGGGAAAGTGTTGTTGTATGTCTTTCTAAATGTCTTTGGAATTTGCTAGTCTGGAACAGAAGAGAAGAGAACTGTGTTGGTCAGGCACAGAAAAGCCATGGTGAGAGCTTTAGGCATTGACCGCTGAGGTAAAGGGATACATAATCATCCAGAATCAATAGGATAACAATCTGAACAACTGTGGTGGTCAAGGAAAATGAAAACATTTGCATTTAGGCCTGGAAAAATATGTGAATGTGAAGCGGTTTCAAAAGCCATTACTTTAAGAAATTTATCCGTTAAAAGATGATACACAGAATTCACTAAGACAGGAAAAGGCATGAAAGTACCATGATGTAAGAATTCAGTTCTGCTTTTCCTTAAGTCCTTCCATGTCTAAAATAATACAGAGCATCCCTTCTCAATGTACTATAGACTTAATAGCAGTGCTCCTCCACGGACTACCTGATGGAATGAGTAAGGCTTTTCATTTTCTAATCCAATATGAACAAATAGTTTTGTAAGCTACTTCAAAAATGAATTACTAGACCCCATCAATTAAGATGGTTGCTATAACAGAAATAGAAAGTAACAAGTGCTAGTAAGAATGTGGAGACATTAGAACTCTCATGCACTGTTGGTGGGATTCCTAAATAGTGCAAATGCTATGGAAGACAGTATGGAAGTTCCTCAAAAAGTTAAAAATAGAATTATAGGATCCAGAAATTCCACTTCTTAGTATATAGTCAAAAAAACTGAAAGCACAGTGTCTTAATCCATTTGTCCTGCTGTAACAAAATACCTGAGACTGGGTAATTTATTAAAAAATAGAAATTTAGGGACAAGGATTTAGCTCAGTGGTGCTGCCACCTGCCTCACAAGTGCAAGGCCCAGAGTTCAATCCCTGGTACCAAAAAAAAAAAAGAAAGAAATTTACTTTTCAGTTTTTGAGTTTGAGAACTCCAAGTTCAACAGGGTGCCAGCATTTGATGTGATGACATGATGACATCCTGGTCTCAGCTTCTAAGATGGCACCTTGTTGCTGTATGTTCCTGAGATGGCAAATACTCTGGGATCACATGGCAGAAGTGATGGAAGGGGGAGGACCTCTCTTGTGAGGACTATGTTCCTATCTGTGAGGGTAACATCGATTGCACTTTTTTTTTTCTAAACAGAAGATGGATTACTTGGATTTAGTCTCCCTATATCTTCTCTAACTTTCCATTTGTATTTCTTCTTTGTCTCTTCTTTTCTTCTCCCCCCATACTCTTTCAACACTCTCCTCTTGCTTCCTTCTTTCCTGGTACAAAAACATTATCAATAAAATCTATTTTTCTTTCTCTTTTCTTTTTTCTTATCCTATTTCCTAGTATATCTTAAATTATTACTATTTCTTTGTCTTCCAAGGTTGATCAAAGAGTAGAGAACTTCTAAAGCAAGTTTAAAACTACATATTGATTTATGATATATGATACATTGTTGGTTCTCTGTGTGTTGATATTCCTGGTAGCTCTTCCCTCTTTGCAGTATAGTGCCAGGGACTGAGTCTGGTATTGTGAATAGCTTGAGTGTGTACTTTCACACTGAATTACCTCCACAGCCGAGGGCACATCACAGGGAAAAAGCCACTTAGCAAAGAAATAACCACAGTAGTGGGAGAGCTTTCCATCTCAACTAATCTATAAACTCCAGCACAAAAACACAAGAGTGGGGCTGGGGATTTAGCTCAGTGGTTCCAGAGCTTGCCTCGCAAGCGCAAGGTCCCGAGTTTGATCCCCAGTACCAAAAAAAAACCCAAAAAAACCCCACAAGAGTCACAGGAAGACAAAGCAACAAAATGCCTCCAAAAATTCATGACTCTCTAAACACTGATCTCAAAGATACTAAAGTGCATTAAATCTCAGCAAAGAATTTTAAAAACTGATAGTTAAAGTGAAAAAAAAGATCAGAGACAAATAAGCAGCTGAATTAATTAAGACACGCAGGATATGAAATAGTCAAATTTCCAGAAATGCAGAAAGAAAGAATATTTTGTTTTGTTTTTTGAGACAGAGTCTCACTCTGTACTTCAGGCTGGCCTTGAACTCACTGTGCAGCCTAGGCCAGCTTGGACTTGTGGCAGTCCTCCTGCCTCAGCTTCCCGAGTGCTGAAGAAAAAATATTAAAATCTGTTAGAAGCATCAAATCAGTTATAATGGAAAACCCCTCAGAATAAGATTTCTCAACAGAAGCCTTATAGGTGAAGAGGGCTTGGAATCAACTTTTTCAAGCCCTGAAAGAACATAATTGCCAACCCAAATTACTATATCCTACAAGGCTATTCTTTAAAATTGAAGGGGGAATATAGGCCTTATATGGTAAAGATAAATTAAACAAATTTATGGACACCAAGCAAATACTGTAGAAAATACTTAAGGAAATCATAAACATTGATGATGAGGACAGCAACAGTGAGACCAAGAGAAGTACTAAATCTCACTGAGAGAGTAGTTTTAAAAAATGAGAACTGAAAATAAATCAAGCACTGGAAAAACAACATAATGACATGCATGTACTAATGTATATACCTTTCAGCAATAACATGCAGTGTAAAGGAGATTATTAGAAACTATTTTGAAAACTTATATTTCAATAAATTAGAAAACTATAAGACAGGGATACATTTCTAGACACATAATAACTTACCAAATTTGAACCCAGAAGATACAAACATATAAATAGACCAATAACAAGCAATGAAATTAATGCAATAAGAAGAATTCTGGCAAACAACAACAACAACCCAGGACTCATTGGATTTTCTGCTGAATTTTATTAGACTTTTAGAGAGGAACTAATACTAATGCTCCTCAAACTTTTCCTTGTAGCTGAAAGGGAATAAATATTTCCAATATCATTCCATGAAGTCAGCATTACCCTGATACCAAAACTGGATAAGGACTCAATAACAACAACGACAACAATAAAGAAGTCAAGAAAGAAAACTATAGGCCAATATCATTGATGGACATAGATGCAAAAATTCTCAATAAGACTTTTTTTTGTACCAGGGATCGAACTCAGAACCTTGTGCTTGTGAGGCAGGCACGGCGTCACTGAGCTAAATCCTTGGCCCCTCAGTAAGACTCTTGCAAACAGAATTCCATAACTCATCATAAAGATCACCATGACCAAATAAGTTCTGTCCCAGGCATATAAGATTGGTTCAACCTGCGCAAATCAATAAAAGTAATACATCACACAAATAGAATTATGGATAAAAATCACGTGATCATCTCAATAGACTCAGAAACAGCCTTTGACCATATCCTTCAAGATAAAAACCTTGATGAAAACAAGTACAGAAGGATCTTACAACAAACTGATAAAAGCCATTTATGACAACCATATAGCAAACAGCATTCTAAATGGGGAAAACTGAAAGCATTTTTTCTAAAATCAGAAACAGGGCAAAGGTGTCCACCTTCACCACTCCTGTTTAATATAGTCTTTGAAACGTTATCCAGAGAAATCATGCAAAAGAAAGAGATAAAAGGGATATGAATAGGAAAAGAAGTCAAAATATCCCTATTTTCAGATGCTATGGTTCTTTACTCAGAAGACCCAAAAACTCCAACAAAAGACTTTTATATCTGAAAAACAAATTAAGCAAAGTGGTAGGATACAAAATCAGCACACAAAAATCAATAGTGTTCTTGTACATCAAAATGAAACCCACTGAGAAAGACATCAGGGAAACAATTCCTTTCACAATGGCTTCAAAAATTTAAATACCTAAGAATCCAACTAACCAAGGATATGAAAGACCTCTGTAATGAAAATTATATAACTCTGAAGAAAGAAATTGAAGAGGGCATTAGAAAATGGAAATTCATCCCTTGTTCTTGGACCAGCAGTAGCAGTAATATTGTTAAAATAGCTATATTACCAAAGTGATCTATACATGTAATGCAATGCCTCTTAAACAAACAGGGCTGTGAAAACTGGATATCCACTTGCACAAGATGGAAGCTAGATCCTTGTATCTCAGCCACTACTAAAATAAAATCAAAGTTGATCAAAGACCTAGATATACAAGCAGAAACTTTGAAAGTGCTGAAAGATAACATAAGGGACAACACTTGAAGCCATAGGCACAGACAAAGACTTCTTGAGTAGAACTTTCGGTGGCACAGGAAATAATATCAAGAATCAGTGAGTGGGGCTACATCAAATTAAAAGGCTTGTGCACAGCAAAGAAAAGAATCAACAAAGAGAAAAAGACAACTTATAAAATGGGAGAACATTTTTTCACGCTGTTCTTATAGAATTCTAATATTTAGAATATATAAATAACTAAAAAAAAATTAAACCTCCAAAACCAAATGGCCCAATAAAAATAGGCAAATGAACTGAGTAGATATTTCTCAAAAAAAAAGTGCAAATAGCTATTAAGTACCTGGAAAAAATGTTCTGCATCTTTAGCCATTAGGAAAATGTAAATTTAAACAACTTTGTGAATCCATTATTCCTCATCAGAATGGCAATCAAGAACACAAAAATCAACGAATGCTGGTGAGGTTGTGAAGGAAAAGGAATCCTCTTATACTATTACTAGGAATGTAATCTAGTACAAACACTATGAAAGTAAGTATGGAGATTCCTCAGGAAGGCTAAAACTAGAAATTCCATTTGACCCAGCTATATTTCTCTTGGGTATATTCCCCAAAGAACTAAAGACAGCATATTACACTGATACGTGCCTACTCATGTTTATAGAAGTGCAGTTTATGATATCTAAGCTCTGCAAAGAACAACCTACATCCCTGTCTACAGATGAATGGTTAAAGAAAATGTGGTATACATACACAACATAAGTTTATTCAACCACAGAAAAGAAGGAAACCATGTTATTTGCAAGAAAATAGGTGGAACTCGAGAGCATAATGCTAAGTGAAATCAACCAGACTCAGAAAGTTAAATATCACATACTTTGTCTTATGTGATAAACCTACAATATAAATAAATGCATGAATAACATGAAGGAGTGATGATAGGAAACGAAAAGGTAGGATCTTGGAGATGAGGAAAGTGAAAAGGTGTTAAAGAAACTGAAAATGATTAAGATATGTTATATGCTTGTGTCAATTCCCCATAATGAGCAACACTATTCTATATTACAAATATGCACTAATGAAAAAGAAAGGCTAAAAATGAATCACAACAACATAGAAAGGAATAAACTCAAAATGATACATAGCATTTATGTATTATTTTGGCTAACATAATACTAAATATTAGGGGTTACATAATACTAAATAGTGAAAGTATAAAAGCTTTTCTCCTAGATCAAGAATAAGACAAAAATGCCCATGTGTACAATTTCTATACCACACAGTGTTGGATGTTTTAGCCAGGGAAATTTAAGTAAGAAAAAGAAATAAAAAATATCTAAGTTGGAAAAGAAGTAAAACTCTGTATTTGAAGATGATGTGATCTTTTATATAGAAAATTCTAAAGAATTTTCAAAAGCTTTAGAGCTAATAAAAAAGTCATCAAAGTGACAAAATGCAAGTCCAACATGCAGAAATTAGTTGTACTTCTAGACACTAGCAATGCACAATCTGAAATGGAAATTAGGAAAACAAATTCTGTTCATAATCCCATGAAGAAAAACTAAATACATGGGAATAAATTTATACTTGATACATGATTTACCCTTGTACACTATGTAACCTTTACTTTTACACAGAGAAGAATGAAACAGTCCTGAAAGAAGTTAAAGATAACCTCAATACATAGAAAGATATCCTGTGTTCATGGATTAGAAGACAAATTGTTAAGATAACAATATTCCCCAGACCAAACTATAAAACCAATGAAATCCCTATCAAGATGCTAACAGTCTTTTTGGGGACTGAAATTAAATAGCTGATACTAAAGTTTTTATGGAATTGTAAGAGAATACCCTCAAATAGCCAAAACAACTGTGAAAAAGAACAAACTTTGAAGACTCAAACTTTCAGTTTTTATGGATTATGCAGTCATGATAATAAAAACAGTGTGGTACTCACATGAAAATAAATATAGGTCAATGGAATAGAATAGAGAGTCCAGAATAAACTTCATACATCTGTGATCAATTACTTTACAACAAGGAATGCCAAGATAATTCAATGGGGAATAAGACAACTGGATGTCTAAATACAAAGCTGTAAAGCTCAAACTCTCCCTTAACAACTGTAAAAAAATTTATTAAAACTGATCAAAGACCTAAGTATTGGAGCTAAAACCATAAAGGTTTTAGAAGAAAACATAAGCTTCATGACCATGGATTGACAATGGTTTCCAGGAAACAAAAGCATAGGCAACAAAAGAGAAAATAGATAAATTGGACTTTATCAAAACCAAAAACTTTTGTACATCAAACAACGTTATCAAGAAAGTAAAAGAACAATGCACAGAATAGGGAAACTATTTGCAAAGTGTAAATCTGAGAAAAGTCTTGTATCTAGACTATGTAAAGAATATTTACAATTCAACAAAAAACACAAATAACTTATTAAAATGGGAGAAGAACTTGGTAGATATTTCTCCAAAAAGATAATATAAATAGCCTACAAGCATATGGACAAATGTTCAATGTCATTCGTCATTAAGGAAATATAAATCGAAACCATAGGGAGATATCACTTTATATTTATTATGATTGACATAAAAATGTGAAGAAATTATAACCCTCTTATACTGCTTATTGAAGTGTAAAGTTTTGAAGCTTCTGTGGAAACCTCTTTGGCCATTCCTCAATAAGTTAAACATAGAATTACCATAAGACCCAGCAATTCCATTCCTTGGTATAGATCCCAAAGTATTGGAAATAGGTGTTAAACAAAAACACCTGCATGACCACACTGTTTACTAGCCAAAAGGTAGAAACAACCTAGATGTCTGTTATCAGATAAATGAATGGATAAAATGTGTCATATTTATATGAGGGAATATTACTCTGCCATGAAAAGTAATGGGTTATTGATGATTGCTATAACATGGATAATCCAAGTGAAAGAAGCCAGACTCAAAACATTACATATGCATGATTCCATTTTTATGAAATATCCAGAATAGGCAAGTAGAAATGAAAAGCAGACTAGTTGTTGCTTGAGATGGGAAGGGCAAAGAGAAATGACTGCTGGGTCATTGGTTATACGATTTCCTCTGTGAGGGAATGAAAATATTCTGGAACTATTGCTTGTTGCACATTTTGAATATATTCCATTTTCCTGAATAGGACACTTTAAGATGGTCACAATGGTAAATTTCATGTTATGCATATTTTACTATCACAACAGGAAGAGCCTAGTGCTTTCCACTCCTGTAAAGAGCAAATGACTTTCTGTATATCTGTTTTTAGAGATCATTGAGGGTGCCACAGCGGCAGTTAGAAGTGTGCAGTGCAGCATTCTTGAAAAATACGGTGATTGTTTAAATTTTTTTAAATGTATGACAGTAAAAGATACATTGCCATTATTCCCCCTCACTTCGGACACATTTATGCCATTGTTCTTGTGCTTCCGGAAGCACTTCTAGAAGTAGTGTTTTGTGAGTGTCTTTAGTTGTGCTATTGTGGCTGCCTCACTGTTCTGAACTGATTAAAAATGTTTACCTTCCATGGTCATTTTCACTTTGGGAATGAGCCAGAAGTCACACTGTGCCAGATTCAGTGAAAAAGGTGGATGAAGACACACCATAATATTTTTCAAGCCTGATTTTTCTGTTGAATGGGACTTGGCAAGAGTATTCATTGTATTTTAAAAATCACACCTCATAAAGGCACTCATGAAAGAGGATTTCTACAACTGCTTCAGAAAGTGGCAAGAATAGTAGGAAAAGTGTGTTCAAAGTTACGGGTAGAATTTTAAGGGAGATTAATAGTAATTGGTCTTTTACTGTAAGAAATGCTTTTTTAGGTTTAACATTCACTATGTATGTTGATCACCCCTTGTAGTTGCCCATGCTTGGCCTGCTCACTCTAGTTAATGCTAAGGTGTATGAACTGTTCTGTGCCCTTTTAAATTGAGGGCCAGCTACTTAGTCTCCTCAAGATAAGACTTTTCCTCATTTTGATGGCTGTCTTTCCAGATGCATTGTGACAATTTTACTAGCAACATTGAGTGTGCAATAGAAACCTGTGAATACATGAGCTATCACTCCAGTTCTTGGGTTACTAACCAGTTGACTTTGAATTAACCAAAAGTAGATATCCCAGGTGAGCTTGACCTAATCAGAATAATCTTAAAGAAGAGGAAGCTCAGACAGACCTGTTCTACTGACCTAGAAGAAAGCAAATAGCCCAGCTGTGAATGCCTATGAATGTTTATTAGTCACTTTCTCATTGCTGGAACAAATACCTGACACCTTTAACTTAAAGGAGAAGAGGTTTATTCTGGCTCATGGTTCAGAGGGTTCAGTTCATGGTTGGCTGGCCCAAAGCAGAAATGCTATGGTGGAAGGACATGGCAGAGAAAAGATGCTCAACCCATGGAAACTAGGAAGCTGAGAGAGAAGGGAGGATCTGGGGACAAGAGTACACTCTTCCAGGTCATGCTCTCAGTGACCAAATCACCTTCCAAAAGCCTCACTTTTGAACATATAGACATTTCCAGGATGTTTTAGGTCTAAATCATAATAGCAGGTCAAGTGGCCAAGAACTGTGGGTGGCCTCTAGAACCTGAGAGTAATCCTTGGGTGAAAATCAGCAAGAAAACTTGGATTTCACTCCTAACACTATAAGGAAATGAATTTTATCAGCAACCAGTGAGCTCAGAAGAGGATTGTGAAACTCATAAAAATTACAGGTATAACCAACAGCTTGATTTCAGCCTGGTTTAGGCCCAGAGAAGAAGACCCAACTAATCTATTTCCAGATAACTGATGCTTGTCCTCCTTGGCATGCCCTTTCTTCTACCAAGGGCCCGGTTCAGAACTGTTGCCATTAACCTAAGAGATTAAGGTGTTTTATAATAATAGAGTCATTTTTTCCCAAAAGACTTCTTTCACTCTTGGTAGTAATTGGAAAGTGGTGGGGAAAGAGCTTTTTTCTTTTTCTAGACTAGCACATACTCCTCCATTATATAATTTACAGAGGCCTGGAGAACTTATGCTTGTTAAGGGATTATTGTTCTTTGGCTTTATCTAGGGGTTGTAGAGATTTGAGCAGCTGCTTACATGTTATTCTAATAGCTTCACACAGACATCAAAAGACACAAAAAAATTTAAACAGCCTATGTCCAAAATCACACTCTATTTTATGTGTTGAACCCCAACAGGAACACCTGAACTCTTGGGTTTTATCTCAAATTCTTAACACCTCACTGAACAGATGAAGACTTTTTATTCTGCTGACGAACAGCAACAGGTTACTAGTAATAACCTACCCTAGCTAACCTCTCATGCATAAAAACCACTGCCTTCTTCCCCAACATAGGAATGCATCTTGAATTCTTAGATTCTGTATCATTCTGGCCATTAAGAGTAGAGAAAGAGGGCCAGGGATTTAGCTCAGTGGTGCTGCCACCTGCCTCGCAAGCCCAAGGTCCCCAGTACCAAAAAAAAAAAAAAAAAAAGTAGAGAAAGAGCTCCATGAACATTTAAATCTCGTCAGCCTTCCTTTTGACTTCCATAATTGGAAACATGCATAGACTGGAGCACTAGAAATGCTCACAGCAGTTCCTTAACGGAAATCTTTCATCATCAGAAAATCATGACAAAACATCCACTTTAAGTAATTTCAAAATGAAGGTTGCTCTTCTGGATACATACATGCATCCTTTTCATGCTGAGATAAATGCCTTGGTACTAGCCAGAAGGCACCTCTCCAACCTCTCCTGCTCAGTGGGTTCAGAGTTGCTACATTTAATGATAAGCTTGTGCTTTTGAGCATGGACACAGTTCATAAAGAAAGATAATAGCTAATAAAGACCAACACTCATTTCCTGTCTGCCTCTATATGTCAGTCAGGCACTGTACTAGGCTGAATAGTGACCATCAAAAGTCCATGTCCACCTGGAATCTGAGAAAATGACCTTATTTGGAATAGGATCCTTGTAAATGTACTTAGTTAAATTAAAATGATATCCTATTGGATTAACATGGGCCCTACATTCAATATGACTGTTGTCTTTATAAGCATAGCAAAATCAGAGACACATCGGGGAGAAGGCCACATGGTGAAAAAAAGCAGAAGGTTGCTGTCAGTCACCAAAAACTAGAAGGAACAGGGAAGGATCCTTTCCTAGAGCTTTCAGAGGTATTATGACCCTACGAACACCTTAATTTCAGACCTCTAGCCTCCAGAGTTCAGAGATCTCATTTCACTTGTTTTAGGTCACCCAGTTTGTAGTAAGCTCTTAGCATAGCCCTAGCAAACTCGTACAGACACTGTGCATTGTTTCATTGGTCTTCATCAAAATCTATGTATTACTAGTCTTTTTTGGAAATAAAGAAAGTAGAGCTCAGATAGTGTGAGAGGCCTGACCACTGTCACTCAGCTCATAATGTGAAGAGCCAGGATTAAGACCCGATTGGTTTCCCACACCATGGCCTGCTCATCCTGCACTCTGCCTAATTTAAACCATGGGCGGATTGTTCCCTTCTATTTACTGGTGTTCCAAAAAGAGGCTGGTGACTTATTGGGATGTTCTGCTCCCAGGCTGTATTTTCAAATCACTCTTATAGTGTGTATATAGGAATCAAAAATGGTTAATCACCTCATAGGTTCTTTGCTTAACATCTTGCACCTGGTATTACTTTTGCAAACCTATATATCTCATCCTGATGGCTTATTCATTTACAGAAAGCTTATTTTGTCAGAACTGTTTGGTGAAACACTCCTTTCTCTACTCCAAGTTCAACTTGTGCTTATGAGAATAACGACATCTACTGGCAAATTCCTGGAGCTGCATCCAAAACCCTTAGGAGGATGTTGCTAGGACTTTCAGTGAGATACAGCCACCATTGCACTGCCGTGCACCTTTATGATTTGATTATTTCCCAGAAGCTAACTCATCAGCTGGCCTTTGGAGGGTATTTTAGATCCAAACCATAACCTTCTACCTCTGGCCCCTAAAGGTCCATGTCCATCTCTTTATGAAAGATCTATTTAGTCCATTTTCAAGAGTTGCCAAAGTCTTAATAGTTCCAGCATTGATCAGAAGTCCAAGTCCAAAGTCTCCTGTGAGATGCAAGACAGTTTTTAGCTGTGACTCTCCTTAAAAATTAAAAACCAAGTTAACACACTTCCAACATTGAACGGTGGGACAGACATACAGTAAACATTTCCATTCTGAACAGCAAAAATAAGAAAACAGCAAGGAGGAATCAGACCAAAGTAATACTGAAAGACAGCAAAGCACATCCTACTCCTGTAGCTCCACATCTTGCATCTGGGGCAAATAGTCCATGATATGATCTCCAATGGGCATGGGCATCTCCCCCGGCCAAAGCCTGCTGGCTGCAACCCACATTGGTCCTCACTTGGGCTGGCTTTGCTTGCTGTCTGCAGCTTCTGCAGCTTTTCTTGGCAGATACTGCATGTTCATGGCATTTCCAACTTCCTAAGTTCTCCATTGCAGCTTCAGTTTCACTCTCATTTTAATTCACTCTCCTATTCTCCTTTAAATTGCAGGTGTTGGGTATTTTGTTCCAGTGATGGGAAAGTGACTAATACAGAAAACTGGTACCAGAGAAATGGGGCATCACTATGATTATAACTCGACATGTGGCTTAGAAGCCTTTGGAACTGCTTTGTGGATGGAGTTTCAAAAGGTTTGGAGATGTGGGCTGGAGAAGTCCTAGAGTTCTGTAAACAGAGCTTGATGGGTGATTCTGGTGAGACGTGAGGCGGCCATAATGCTGATAGAAATACAGATAGTAAAGGCCAGGCTCAAGAGTTTTCATATTGGCATAAGGACTCTATTAGAAACTGGATCAAAGGCCATGTGTGCTTCACCCTGCCAAAGAACTTGTCTATATTTTGCCCATGTGCTAAGACTTTGTGTGAGGCTAAACTTAAAGGCAGCAGAGCAATTAATATTGTCTAGGAAATTTCAAGGCAGCCCAGTGTTCAGGCTGTGGCATGCATGGGTACTGCTGGCTGCTTTTAGCCATATCTATAGTGAGAATTCAGGAGCAGAGTCAAAAGATATGAAAAGTTTGTCATTTTCCCAGAAAGGAAGCACTTGCAAAGTTGGGGCCAAGGAGAATGTGGTTGCTGAAAAGATCAGCACCATTGAAAAGAAGCCAGATACTTTGCATCAGGATAAGAAATATAACTTGCAGGCATCTGAATAAATGGCCAGACTCTAGCCATCTTAGCGTCAAGGATATAAAAGGGTAAACTCTGAAACACTTTGCTTTGAGAAGAGATCCCCATGATGTCCTGCTCATTAGGGACCACCTAGGGAAGTATTTCCCTAAGTTCATCCATCCAAGCACTCAGAGGCCACTGCAGCCATGGTCCAATGGGTACTGGCTACTGCTAGAGCTGATGGCAGATCTTGGTATAACCCATGTTGTGCTGGTTTTTCATCCATGCAGAATGCAAGAGTTATGGAGTCATAGAGGCTTCCACTCAGATTTCAAAGGAAGACCTGCAAGGCCAGGAAATGCACCCTTGAGAGGGCAGTGTGTGAAGCTTTGGGAATGAAGCTAAATGTGCAATGGAGACCCCAGAAATTTAGAGCTCCCAGGAATGTCTGCTGAGGAAAGTTGCAGGCAATAAGCAGCGTCATCAGAAGAGAGAGGCCTTCTAGGCCTATAGTGAGGCTATAGGGGCAGAGCTCTTTATAACTCACGTTGAACAACTTGCCCCAGGTGCTGGACATGGAGCTATAGGATTTAGTGTTTGCCCTCCTAGTTTTTATCTTTGTTTGGTCTAATTATTTTCTATGCCCTCATCTCTCCTTTTTTTGGAATGGGAATGTTTACCCTCTGCCATTGTGTGTTGGAAATATTTAACTTTCTTTTTTACTTTTACACAGTCTCACAGCTAAGGGTTTCCCTTGTGTCTCAGAGGAGACTTTGGACTTAAGACTTTTCAGTAATGCTAGAACTGTTAAGACTTTGGTGACTCTTAGAGATGCTCTGAATGCATTTTTGCCTAATGAGATGGACATAAGCCCTTTGGAGGCCAAAGGCAGAATATTATGGTTTAGATCCAAAATGTCCCTCAAAGGTTTCATATATTCAGAGGTGGAGCCTCATTGGAAGAGGCAGATCACTAGAGACATGACCCAAAAGGGTGTATTCTTGTTCCCGGATCCCCCTTCTCTATCTGCTTACTTGCTGCCATGTTGTGAGTAGTTTTTCTCTGCTATGCCCTTTCACCATTCCATTTCTGCCTCGGAGCTAGTCAATCATCTGAGACATCTGAAACTGTGATCCAAAATAAACCTTTCCACCTTTAAGTTGTGAGCGTTGAGTATTTTGTCCTGGTAACAGGACAGTGACTAATACAATAACCAAGGTCAAGCCCCTGACCTACTGTATTCATCTAGGTCATACCTCCTAAGAGCCCTTTCAATTATGAACTCATCAGTGCATTGATCCACTGGTGAGGTTATGCTTCCATGATCTGATCATCTCCCCACACTTCAACAGCTGGCCTTTGGGGGATATTTTTGCTCTAAACCATAGCACTCTGTGTTGAAAATAAGAATAAACAGAGACCTCTCTTCATCTTTTCTTTCAAACTTTCTTCCTCAGTCATTTTCAACTGTGTTTTTGTTTGTTTGCTTGGTTTTTGGTTTTTTAAGACAGGGTCTCTCTATATATAGTTCTGGCTGGCCTCGAACTCAAGGCAATCTTCCTGCCTCACCCTCCCAAGTGCTGGGATTACAGGCATGGGCCACCATTCCCGGGCTCTTACCAGGCTATTAGCTCAGGAATATTTCCTTAAAGACCTGCAATTCATCTCTTTGAAATAAAATCATCACAAAAGGTAAATTTCTGTTTCCCAGGTTCCAGGAGGAGATTGGAACTAACTTGTAACCCAACTCCAATTTACAAAACATACCCAAAGTAATGCATTGTAGCCTTCATTTAGCCATGTAACAGATTTTTTTTTTCTGTCTTGGTGATCTCTGTAGCTGGTTGCCTCTAATGCATGTCACATTCTAGTTTAAAATGTATTTAATTATAACATTGTTTTCTTTACTATCTTTATGGAAAGGTTTTTTGCATTGGGAGATTTTGTTTTTAATTGCATTTCCCCAAATGTAGTACATAAAGTGACTAGAAGGATAGGTGTACCAGGGAATACTTTAAAATTGGAGGAATTGGAAAAACATTCATTCATTGTCCTACTTGACTCTATTTTGTCCTTTTAACTTAGTCTCTTGAAATTGTTTTTCCTTCTCAGCTTCATGTGATGCTGGGAGCAGAAACTGCTGTCCAAGCCCTGGCACCATCACAAATCCACAGAACCAGACCTGCAACGAGGCCCCACAGCCTAAGATTACTATGAATATGCATGCTTCTTGGTTACCCCCTTTTATCATTTCCCTATAAAATCCTTGAGCTGTTGTCCAGCTATATTTTTGTCAATGCATTTATTATCTTTCAACATGTCAACATTTTATTATTCTTTATATTTGTATCCTTTATCATTTTGCTGTGAGAAGAGATTATTGCCTATTCTTACCATTAATTCCAAGTGCCCAGAGCAGTATCTGGCTTATAATTAGTAATCAATAGATATTTACTAAGTGAAGAAGTAACCGAGCATACACATATGTATATCTATCATATATATA
>NW_004624808.1:11444402-11455087 GCF_000247695.1 Heterocephalus glaber
TCCCCAGCGCTGCACCGAGTCTGCCCTGCCCCACCTCCATCCCTGCTCCCAGCCTCCTACCCTGCCCTCCTCCCCAGCTTTCAGCCCTCTCACAAACCCCCAGCTCACCTCAGCCCAGGCTCCCTGGCTTGTCTGAGGAGCCAGTGAGGGTCTGGGTCTAAGATTGGGGGAGGGAGGCGGGCTTCCAGGTCCATGGCCTGGTGGGTGGCTGGTCCTCTCCAGGTGTCCCCAGGAAAGCAGTGGGGGGAACCATCACCTGCCACTCCAGAGGGGCCTCAAGGCTGCACAAAGTGACCTGCAGATAGTCAGTTTCACTTCCCTTTACCCTCAAGGTTCAGCTGCACTAAACACTTTGAACACCCAGCTCTAAAATGGACCGACAGACTTGCTTCAGGTTTAACCAAGGATGGGAACAGGACCAACGGCCCTGTCCTGAGCCGGGCTCTGCTGCAGCAGGCCTAGGTGGGGGCAGTGGTCCCAAAAGTGAGGCCTGGCTGGGGCTTCTGAGCAGGAGGCTGCTGGGCGGGGCCAGGCCCTCTGAGGCTCCCCTGCTCCTGGCCCCAGAGCTGGTGACTGCCCCTCCCCCAGGCCTTCACCCTCACAGAAACCCCAGCAGAAACAGGAGGCCTCCAGCCAGTTGTGTAGTGTGCAGAATGCAAGGGCTTTCTTTTTCACTTGGGGAGACAACAAGATGTGACAACACCAGAAACAAGACAAAGGTTCCGACTGACAATTCCGGCCAGTGCCGAAGGCATCACAGAGAAACACAAAGACATCCACGACACGTCTGCCTTTGGAGAAGTTCTACCATCCAGGACAGACTGCAAATAAATAAAGTGCATCGAGACCCCATCACGCAGCAAGGGCCCTGTGGGGGAGAGAAAGCATGGCCAGAGGGGAGGCGGGAAGCAGTTTGCCATCCACTCAAGGCCAGGCCAGTGCCAGGAACACGAGGCCGAGGCCTGCTCTCTGCCCTCTCTTACTAATCTCTTTGGATGCAGACAGCCACAGGCCAAGCCAGGGCCCCGGGCAGGCCTGGGGTCCACAGCAGCAGGGCCGCTGAGGGTCGGGCCCGAAAGCGGCACACTCATCCCTGCCTGTTCGGAGGGCCTCCAAGGCCCAGGCCAGCCCCTGGCACAGGGCAGGGTGGGCACCTGGAATGGCTACTCCTGCTCCTCAGCTCCACCGCCACCACCCTCACAAGCAGACACAGGCACATGCTGCTCCCATGTGTGCACAGGGGCACACTCAAATTCGTACACACACTCAGTGAAGGGCCTTCCTCTTTCCTTCCATGCTGGCCCAGGAAGGGGCTAGAGCTGGGCATCCGGTCACTCAGAGGGTAGGACCAGGGTGGAAGAGGGCCACACCTGGGGCGCAGACCCTAGGAGGCCCTGGCTCCTGCTTCCCTCTTCTCCAGCCCTGTGTGGCTCCTGTCTCTCACAGGTGGCTCCCAGAGAGCACCCCTGGGTGGACTCAGAGGCTGAAAGTTCACCAGAGGGGGTCCCGGGGAGACAGGGGAGGGGGAACCAGGGAGACCAACAGGACTTGGCGCTTGGGGGAGATCTGGCACAAGGACGGAAGCCATGGGGCTCAGGCTGTGGGAAACCTCAGGGGCCAAGTGACAGCAGTCTTCCAGCCTTTGTTTTTAGGGTGAGGCAGACCAAGTTCTTCATGCAGGACCTTGGCTGCAATGGGCAGCTTTGGAGTGGAGATGGTAGGAGGCGGGACCACGCTGTCCTTGGGGGGCCAGACTGCCGCAGGTTCCAGTCCCAGGAACTGAGCAGAGCACGGGCCTGGAGCTACCACTGCCAGGGAAGCTGAGGGTGGGAACCGGGTAAGTGTGCTCCCTGGGTGGCTCCTGGCTGTTTGGGGACCACGGTTTCACTCCAGGACCAATCCCATCAGTTGGGATGAGCTTTATCCCACGTGATACTGGGGATGGGGGCCTGAGCCTGGGGACCGACAGATGCAGGCATGCCATGGGTCTCGGCCCTATCCCAGCCCCAGGTTTATCTCTTCACCCTCCTGGTCACCTCTGTCCCCAGAGCCACATGGCCACTATCATACTCCACCAGCAAACTAGGAGGCTGGTGTCACACAACTGCAGAGGAGCCTTTGGACAAGCTCGGGAAGGTGGGGACGGTGGGGAGGACGTGGCTCCCCAGCAAGGCCTGGGACCCGCCTCTTGTGGCCCTCCTCAGCTTGCTGTTCTTCCACATTTCCTGTGACCCTCAATCTCTCCTCAAGGAGAGCCAGACCCCCAGAATCCCTACCCCTGGGCCCCTATGTCCCTAGGTGTCCCGGCAGCTCTGTGCTCCCTCCCTAAGCTGCCAGGTCTGGGAGAAGCCTGCAGAAGGTAATCAAGCTCCAGTGCAGTGGCCAAGTCAGCTTCATCCCCTCCTGTGTGTGCCAAGCTCCGATCCCATCCCCTTCCCAGAGCCCCTTCAGGCTCGGTAGGTGGGAGAATCCACCTCCCTCACAGTGTTGCTTAGCAGATCTCCGTGCCCAGGGAACATGGGCCTCCTTCCTATGCCAGGCCCGGTCCCTGGGCCTCCCCACCCCCCTGGGCCTCTCCTGGCCAGGCGCTTCACTCTGCTGCTCCCAAGGCAGCTGCTGGACCAGGAACCTGACTCTTGATAAAGCCAGAGAAGAAGCGGCAACCATCCACAAAGACCAAGGCCTGAAAGAGAAAGAACAGGGAGGCTTCAGAGCTGCCCAGCCACCGAGAGGGGTCTTGTCCTCCTTTCCGCATCCTCCGCAACCCTCTTCTTCAGCTGCCCTCCTGGCCTGTCTGAGCACTGCAGCCTGCTCAGAGGGCTCCTCCCACTTTCTCAAATCCCTTGGGCACACAGTGGGCTCCTGGGCCGTCCATGGCTAGAGGGTGGGCTTGTGTTCCTGGGAAGGCAGAGGAAGACCCTGCAGGGAGCCTGGGCTGACAGGGCCAATGAGCAAGGCCGGGGAAGGGACAGGCCAGAACACCTTTCCCACTCTTCCCTAGCTGCAAGCTTTCCAAATGTCCTCAGATGTGGCTCGGGTGCAAGGGCTACAACAGGAGCAGACAGAGGCCAGTGCCCCGTCCCCAAATGCAAGGCAGGAGGCAGTTTGGGGAAGGGCTGTGGAGGGTGGTAGTGAGGTCCAGGGATCTGAGGACTGAGAAGCAGGCAGACCCGGGGTCTGGATGAGAAGAGAAGGAGTAGTTCTCTGTCTGTTGGCCTGAGACTGACGCAGGGGAAGGGTGGCTGGATCTGCTCTCCCCTGTGCCTTCCCCGGGCTTCTCTGGTCCATTCTTCCTTATTTCCCAGGGTTCAGGTGACATCATCCTTACCCGAGTAGGCGGGGCAGGGACTGGGGGACAGCAGAAGGGGGCTCTTGTCCATGTGCTGGTGATGGCGTGACCCGCTGGGATGCCCACCGTGGAGCAGGGCAGCACCTGCCCATGTCTGCCTTTCCTTTTCCTAGCTGAGCTGGGTAGCTTTTTGGGCTGCTCTCCCTGGCTGTCGTCCCCATTTCTCCCAAATCACCAAGGGGCCTCAACATCTAGAGGTCAAGGCACCCCCCCCCCAACCTGTAGCCTCCTACCTTTCAGTGCAGGGCCCTGAAAGTCAAGCTGCTGCCGCCGAATTCCTGCTTCCTTCTTACCCCTTTTGGCCCCTGTGAGGCAACAGGTCGGCTGAACCCGAAAATTTTTCGCGAGCCCACTGCCAAGGACCCGTTGCGCGGGTCCCCGCGGGGGGCCCGGGCGGAGTCCAGGGTCGGGTGCTGAGGTCGCCTGGGCGTCCACCCGCCGGGAGGTCTAGGGCCCAGGCTTCGGGCTGTGTCGCCTCCGCCCCCGCCGCGTCCCAGTGTCCCCGGGTGGCCCCGCCGTCCTTCCTGCAGCGTCCCGGCCCTGCGCGGTGGGCGGGCAACTCTCCCTCCCGCCGGCCCGGCCGCCGCCGCCAACGCCACCGCCACCGCCACGGCCACCGCCACCGCCACCGCCGCGGCGCTCACTCGATCCGCACCTGCAGGCGCACGTTGAACATCACCGAGGCCACCATGTAGAAGCAGGGGAAGTTGGAGCGCAGCCGCCAGGCCAGGTCGAAGAAGGTGAGCAGCGTGCGCGTGAGTCCCTTGCAGAAGGCGCTGTAGGAGCCGCGCACCGCCGCGGAGCGCGATAGCCGGACCGCCAGGCCCAATAGGGCCGCCGCCGCCGCCGCCGCCGACAGAGCCGCGGACGCCGCCATGGGCCCCGGCCGCCGCCGGCCCCGCCGACCTCGCGACCCGCAGGAGCGCGAGCCTAGAGGCAGCGGGACCCGAGTCCCTGAGCGCCCCAGCCGCCCCGAAGCCCCGCCCGCCGGCCCGCCGGCTCCCCGCCCTCGCCCCCGCCCCGGCTAGGGCCACTGCCCTGGCCACCACCTCCGCCCCTCCTCCCCGCCGGGGACCCGAGGCCCGCCGCCCGCTCGGCGGCTCCTCCTCCTCCTCCTCCTCCTCCTCCTCCTCCTCGCCGAGACCGCCCTCCGTGTGGCCCCGCCCCTATCAGGTCCCGCCCCCTTCCGGGAGCCGCCAAGTGGTCACCGCCCAGGACGGGGCTGTCTGGACGGGAGCCACGCCCTCCCCGCCACGCCCACGGGGCGGCCCTGCGGCGGAAGCCTCGCCCCTCTCGGAACCCTCCCCGGGGGTACTGCCCCGCCTCCTCCCGTGCTCCAAGGCACAGCCTGAGGCCAGGGCCTCTTGGGAGGCGCTGCTGCCAGGGACCCCTCTGGAGAAGTCCTAGGCTGCGGTGGGAGCGGAGGGCTGGCTGGTCTGGACCACCATGCTGATTCCGTTCGGGATGATCTTCCAGAAGCACCCGCCCACTCGCCCCGGCAGCCTCCCCCGTCCTCCCCCAGGAGAGCCAGACAGCCAAGCCCCTGGGCTTTAAGTCGCCTTTCTCTTGCTTTCGTTCGCGTCGTGCAGCGAGGGTAGCACGGGTGACTCCGCTCTCACACGCGTGCGTCGCGCTCCTTTGCTGGCGTATCTGCTGGTGGCAAATATGTCCTTACCGGGGAATTTCCCTTCCTAAGCACGTCTCTTAATCCACCGTGTGCCCTGCTTGCCGCACAAGTGTTCTGGCTTTCATTTGCCCTTATTTAGGGCCTTTTTGCTTGACTTGCTCGAAAGCTTTTTCGCGGTTTCGCGTCATCGTTCACCCGCGTAAAACAAACCCAACCCAAACCTGCGTCTTTTCTGACTACTTAATGAAACGAAGAAATGCTCACATTTCCTCATGGTTGCGACTTCAAAGCGGTCACCGCGACCGCATCCCGGTTTTACCAAAGACTGTCCTCAGTTGGCCCTCCAGAAGTGCCTGTTCACCTCACCCCTGAAGGTCTCTAAGGCATCAGGCGCAACTGTTTTAAGAAACCCTGCAGGTTCACATACACAGGGTCCATTGTCCAAGCGACGTTTCTGACTTAAAAATCTAAAAATCCGTAAGAGGCAGAATTGAAGCATTAAGAAAACGGTGGGAGATACAATAGTGCAGAGCAGGATTTGGGCGAGTCCCTTTTCCCAAATGCCCCCAAACAGATGTAGTACATCTGTTAATACAACCTTTAGGAATTAAGGGAAACAAACACATCCTCAGAAAAAAAGATGAAGGGGATTTGTCAACAGCAGTCCACCCTTCAGTAATGGCTAAACTTATTCCCCCAAACATAAAGGAAATGATAATTGAAGGACAATAGCACTTCGGGAAATCAAAAGAAAAGCTGAAATGTGCGAAGGTAGAGGTAAACATATTACATTATCCTCCTCCTCGTGAGTGTAAACAATTATGTTTGATGCTGGAAGCAGCAAAAACTACCTCATGTCATGTGATGCTCCATACATGTGGCTGAAATATTGAACACATTTATAATTTTAAAAAAGGAGGTTAGACAGAAGTTCGCAGAAGTGATATTTTGACACCACCCGAAGTGTTTTAAAATGTCAGTGTCGATAGGTTGGGGCTGTCAATAGACTGTGTGTTGTAACAACCAAGGTAAGCACTAAGATTCCACAAACATATATGAAAAATACAGATGAACCAAAATGCTGTTCTCAAAAAATTCAGGTAATCCACAGAAAGGCAAGAAAACAAGAACAGAAGAACAAGAAACAGAAGCAATAAACAGAGAACAAATAATGAAATATCTCACTCGAGTCCTACAAGAGCAATAATGACTTTCAATGTAACTCTCAGTATCAGCTAAGAGAGAGACTGATGAGTGGATTTCCATCAAAACCGTGAATCAAACATATCCTGTCTACTAGGAGCTCAACTTCAAATTTTATTAAATAATTTTAAAGATTTGCTCAAGCATGATTTTATGTTTCCTATAAACCATTTGCCCCCAAGGACTATAGGTGATTGTATAATGACTATAAATTTTAGAAACTTAACTTGGAAGCCCTGAATTCTTGAATGGAAAAAATTATTCATTCCATCCACTTTAATGTTCCCCATGCTGTAGAACTTACCTCCTCGATATCCCTGACCAAGGATAAATTTCTAGTTGGGGCAATGATGATTAAGTGACAGGACCTTTTGTTGTACAAAAGCACCCTTAATCCATTGGTCTAAACTGTAAATTTTGGGAAACCCTGGAGGATTAATGCTTTAGCACGGTAGATTTTCAGATAGTTCAAGAACACTCATGACTTCTAAATATTTGTTCTCTTAGCAACGATCCTTTCTTTGAATTATTCTTCATGAGATCTGTTGCTTTATCATCTGAGTTTGTTCTGGAAATACTCTATTAATGTTTCTCTTAAAATGAGGCATCTACAATGAAGTGCTCATAGTGGTTTTATTTCTTTTATCTAGACCTCTAGCTTCAGAAAAATCAGATAATAAAATGTTTATGAACAAACTAGTGTTTCTGTTTGAAAGAGTAAGTGTACTGAAATTTAATTCATAGCTCATAAAATCCATCCTTTGAGAATGTGCAATTTTGTGGTTTGTAGTGTTATCACAAAGTGTCAACCGTCCATCACCACTATCTTACTTTATTTTCAGTCTTTTTTATTGATTATACAGATTAAAGTGTTTTATTTTGGCACCTATGCTATGTACATGCATTGATCAATTTCAAATGATCCAATTTTAGGCCATTTTTCTCACCACGAAAAGAAACCCTGTCCTCCTTACCAATGAAACTCCATGTCCCACTGCCACTGGTCCCTGGCAACCGCCAATACAGTTTAGTTTTTGTTACAGAGTCTCACTAAGCTGCCTAGGCTGGTCTCAAACTCGCTATTCTCCCACCTCGGCCTCCCAGTGACGAGATTATAGGCATGCACCATCACACCTTCCTCACTAATGCACTTTCCATCGCTTGGATTTGCCTATTTTGGATATTTCATATAAATGCAGTGAACGATACGTAGTGTTTTGGGATGTCCTTTTTTCATTTAGCATAAAACTGTCAAGGTTTATCATATAGAATGTATCTGTGTTTCCATTTTTATGGTTGATTGCTATTTTATAGGTACAGCAAATTTTATTCACCCATCAACCAGCTGATGGGCATTTGAGTTGATTCTACTTTTCAACTACTATGAATAACAATGTTATTCATATTCATGTACACGTTTGTGTGTTTTCTTCTCTGTTGTGTACAGATCTAGCAGTGGAATTGCTGGGCCCTGTGGAAAGTCTATGTTTAACTTCCTGAAGAACAGCCAGAAAGGTTCCCAACTAGCCGCACCATTTAACAATCCTTCCCACAATATCTGAGGGCAGACACTCGTTACTGTCTGTCTTTTGGATCATAAACCTCCTGGTAGAGGTCAGACTGCAGCCAGTTGTGGTATAAATACATTCCGTTCTGTTTCCATCCATCTGTTAGAAGGCATTGTGAAGACAGTAAAACAGAGGGCTCAGCACTTGCTTGGTCCTCCACAGGACAGAACCCAAGCAACAGGTGTGTAGTGACGTGTGAAGGAGAGTGGCTGTGAGGGGACCCTGGAGTCCAACAGCAGAGAGATGGAGACCTGGGGAAACGCAGAGAGGAAGCATGTAGCATATCAAGGGAAACACAGCGTCCCAGCACCTGTCATGTGACATCATGCTTGGGGAGGGTGATTCACCCCTCTGTGGGGAAAAAGTAACAGAGAGAGCCTCAGCTCCACATCAAGCCAGCACCTCGCAGACACACGGCCTAAACCAATGAGAGCTGCAGACTGCACAGCTGCCTGGCTTTGGAGAACAGTGCACTGCATCTCCCTTGGATCCCCCGGGGTGAGAAACACAGGTTTCTGCGCTTGTAGTGCTCAGAGGGTCAGAAACCCCTCGATCATTCCACTGCACTGCCTCCGTGGCTGAGATTTAGCTGAGTGCAAAGGCCCTGGGTTCCAGCTCCACTATCAAAGAATAAAAAAGCTATCCTACGTATAATGATGAAGGAATCAAGTCAGCAAGAAAATTTAACAAGTATAAATCTGTATGCAGTGAACACCAGAACCCTGAATCTCACAAAACAAATACTACTAGATTTAAAAGGAGAGTTGGGCCACAATCCAATGTTAAAGGGGGGCTTCAATATTCCTTTCTCACAAATTCATCCAGATAGAGAAATCAAGAAAGAACTATCAGTCTTATTTCAGTATACACCAAAAGGACTTAGTAGCTATTTATAAATTATTCCATTCAATAGCTGCAAAATATGCATTCTTTTCATTACTACATGGAACTTTTCCAGGAACGAGGCAAATATCAGGCCACCCAACAAGTGTTAAAAAATTCAAAGCTGGGCATGATGGTACAGACTTGTTATGTCAGCACTCTTGGAAGCTGAGGCAGGAGGACTCAAAATTCAAACCCAGCCTGGGCAACTTAGCACCTTAGCAAGTCACTGTCTCAAAGTAACAAGTAAAATGGGGAAGATGATGCAGTTCAGTGCAAAGGCCCTGGGTTTATTCCCCAATACCACACACATACATGCACGCATGCACAGACGCACATGCACACACAAAATGGAAATGGTACCATGCATCTTCTCTGATCCCAGTGGAAAGAAACTAGATATAAACAGCAAGTGAAACTGCAGAAAGCACACAGTGACCTGGAGACTGAACAATATACTTTTAAATGAGCAATAGGCCATTGAAGAAGTCAGAGGGGAGATTTTAAATTTCCAGAGTCAAACAAAAGTACCAGCATACCAAAACCTGAGGGATATAGCAAAGGCAATACCAAGAGTGAAGTTTATAAAAATGAGTGACTACATAAAAAACAGATCTCAAATAAATAACCTAATGATGGTTCAAGTTCTTAAAAAAAACCAAAACCAAAACCAAAAACCAAACAAAATTAGCAGAAAGAAAGATATAATAAAAATCTCTGGAAAAGCCAGGTGCTCTAGTACAGGCTTGGCAAGAGCAAGTTTCAGACTGGCCTGGGAAACTTGCCGAGAGTCTATCTCAAAAAAAAAAAAAAATGAAAAATGAGCTGAGGATGTGAAGCTCAGTGGTAGGCCCCTTACTAGTGTGTGTGTGTGTGTGTGTGTGTGTGTGTGTGTGTGTGTGTGTGTGTGGTTGGATCCAATCCCCAGGACCTCCAAGAAAAGACAGAAATAAATGAAATAAAAACTAAAAGGACAATACCAGAATCAATGAAACAAAACCTTGGCTCTCTGAAAAGATAAACAAAATTAACAACAAACCTTTACCTAGACTAGGAACAGATATATAGCTATAGATATAGATATATAGAGACATATAGAGAGAGAGAGAAGGAAGAGGCCAATAAAAATAGAAATAAAAAGGAGTCAGTAAATCTGATGCCAGAGAATTTTAAAGGATATTAAAGAAATATTTTGAAAGTCGTTTATGGAAAATCCAGAATAAAAGGACAAATTTCTGGACACATAAGTCTTGTCAAAATTGGCTGAAGAACCTAGACCCATATCTATCATCATGCACCCCAGAAAATCAAAATGGATCAAAGACCTAGATATTAAAACAGGAACACTTAATCTACTGGAAGAGAAAATTGGTAAATCGCTTGAAAACTTAGACACAGGCAAGGGGTTTCTGAATAGAACCCCAGGTAGAGAGGAAATAGTATCAAGAAGAAAAATGGGATTATACCAAATAAAAAAGCTTCTGCACAGCAAAGGAAACAACCAACAGAGTAGAGACAACCTAAATAATGGGAAAAACATTTTGCCAGGGAACCTCATATAGAGTACTAATACCTACAATATATGAAGAATTCAAAAAATAAGCCCTCCCCATAAAACCCCATTAAAAATGGGTAACTGAGATGAATAGGCACTTCTCAGAAGAACTACGAATAGCTAACAAACACAGTAGAAGTGTTCAACATCTCTGGCCATTAGAGAAATTCAAATTCAAACAACGCTGAGATTCTGTCTTACTCCAGAAAGAATGGGTATCATCAAGAAGTCAAATAATAACAAATACTAGCAAAGATTTGGGAGAACTAGAACTCTTCTACATTGCTGGTGGGAATGTAATCTAGTACAGCCACTACAGAGATCAGTATGGGGATTCCTAAAAAAAAATAAAACAAGAGGGCCGGGGATTTAGCTCAGTGGTTTCGCCGCCTGCTGCACAAGCGCAAGGACCTGAGTTCCATTCCCGGTACCGAAAACAAACAAACTAGAAATTCCATTTAACCCAGCTATTCTCTTTCTGTCTTCCTGAAAGAGTTAGAG
>NW_004624809.1:11216-21682 GCF_000247695.1 Heterocephalus glaber
TGTATAATAGGTAATGTGAAATAGGAAGAAAAGCGGCAAAGGGGAAGGAAGTGGGAGGGCTAGGGGAAAGGATAGAAGGGAATGGGATTAATATGTGAAAATGGAAAAATGGAAACAAAGTCTTTGTAAATAGGGAGGGATGGAGGGGTTGAAGGGAAGGCTGGGCAAGGGTGAAAAATAAGAATCAAGAGAGACTATGTAAAGGTGCAAATTTCCAATGATGAATGTCATTATTTTGTATACCTAAAATATACCAATGATTAGAATGAATAATTGGTAATGCAAAATAGGAAGAAAAGGTCCAAAGGGTAAGGGGTAGTGGGGAGGGACAGGGGAAAGGAAAGAAGGGAAAGGAAAAAATGATGAGAAATGGAAATAAAATCTTTGTAAATAGGGAAGGGTGGAGGGGGTGAAGAGAGGGCTAGGAATGAGGAAAAAATAAGAACCAAGATGCATCATGTAAAGGTACAAGTTCCCAATGAGAAATGTAAGTGTGTTGTATACCTAAAATGTACCAATAAAAGAATTGAAGTAATGAAAAATAAATAAATATTTTTTTCTTAGAAGAGGAAGCATAAGCAGCCCTGAGCATGTAAAAAGGTTTTCCACCCTCATTAATAAGAAAAGAAATTCAAATTTGAGCCTCCACAAGATAAAATTTCATGCTTACTTGAGTGGTAAAATTGATGAAAGTATCAGTTTCCAAGAGTTGATCAAGATATAGAGTAAGGAGAATACTTAATACATTACTAAGAGGAATGTAATCTGGTCTGACAACTTTGGGAAACACCTTAGCCTTATTCCTTAGTAACATGACCATGTGCATGTTCTGTGTTCTATAACTCAGTGGTTCCTCTCCAGCTATATTCTCCAGAATAGCTCTTGCTGTTTTGGATCACCAGGCAAGGACGAAACTGCATCACCTCACCCAAATATCTGTCAGCTGAAGAATGAGCAAGATGTAGCATTATGGTCTCAAGGTGGATCCATTTTTCTACAAATGACTTAAGTTTATTCTTCTTTACAGCAAAGTAGTAGTCCATTGTATATAGATACCACATTTTCTTTATCCATTCATCTACTGGTAGACATATAGGCTGTTTCTAAGACAGCTGCTGTGAGTTGTGCTGCTATAAACGGGTATGCATACATCACTGTGGTATGATGTCTTCAACTCTTTGAGGAAGATACCTAGAAAGGAAATAGCTGGGTCAAAGAGAATTTCTATTTTTAGTTTTTTGAGGAACTTCCATGCTGATTTCTGTATCAGTTTACACTCCCACCAACAATGAAGAAGGACTCCTTTCTCCCCACAGCTTCACCAACCTTTGTTATTTGTTGATTTCTTGGTGGTAGCTATTCTTTCTGGGGTGAGAAGTAATCTCAGTGTTGATTTAATTTGCATTTTTGGAATGGTCAGTGATGTTGAACATTATGTCATATATTTATTGACCATTTGTATTTCTTCATCTGAGAAGTATCTCTTCATTTCAGGTGCCTATTTTTTGGTTGGCTCTTTAAATTTGGAGGGTTCTAATTTTTTAGAGTTGCTTTGTCCTGTGCGAGTTTTGCTTCGACACTCCCCATTTAGGCAGATCTTCCCAGAAGTAAACTTCCTTATTCTTCTGGGCTCTGATAACTCACACAAGGCCAGCCCTCCACCCATCTTAGGCTCTGATTTCTCACCAAAACACTGCTCTGCTGGGCCACCTTCCTAGGTGCTGACTTTCTGCTCTGGGCCATCTTGACTCCTCCACTCTGCCACCATAGACATCTACCTTTCTCTGCCCATATAATGGTTTTAGGACTGAGTTGTTTGAAAATGAAAGAGAAAGAAAGAGGAGGTAAAGTAAGAATGGAAAAAAGGAAGAGTTGATTTATCTTATTTCACATTACTAGTCCTGGCTATCCATCAGAATTACTTAGTGAGCTTTTAAAATGACTGATGCTGGGCCCAGGGATTTACCTTAGTGGCACCGCACCTGCCTCACAAGCACAAGGTCCTGAGTTTGATTCCCCGGTACTGCGGGAAAAAAAAAAGAAAAAAAAAAAAAAAAGACTGATCCTTGGCCCTATCCCTAGAGACATATCATCATCCAGCAAAGGTCTTGAGCATGATTTTAGCTTTGTTGGGGTATAACTGATACACAAAATATTGTATACTTTAATGTTCACATCTTGATGAATTTGGATATGTGCAAACATCTGTGGTTCCATCACCACAACCAAGTTACAAGACATCCATTTCTTCCCCCAAAAATAATATTTTAATTTTCAAAAGATAATAAAATAAATGATGACTCTGCAAGCAGAAGAATTTAGGAGCACTGGTTAGTTGGCCAGGACTGTTAAAACAAAGCACCACAGGCTGGGGGCCTTAACACAAGTTCATTTCCTCGAGATTCTAGAGGTTGCAAATCTAAGACCAAGATGTGTCATCATGGCTGGCTTCTTCTGATTAATAAATGCCTGTCTCCTGGTGTCTTCACATAGTCTCCCTCTGTATATGTCTGTGGCCAACTTTCTTCTCTTACAAGGTCACCAGTCATCTTAAATTAGCACGTGCCCTAATGACCTCCTTTTAACTTAATCACCTCATAAACACCCTACTTCCAAATGCAGTCTTATTATGAGAGCTGGGACTTTAACACATGAATTTGGGTGACATATAATTCCACAAGTGACAGCCACTTAGATCACACAGAGATTTTAACACTTGTCCTGGTGTTTCTATTTATTCCTTTTGTATTGTAGGTGGTTTTTCTCCCAGACTTCTTAGCTCTTTGACCTAAAACTCTTGTCTGGTAAACATTTTTTCATCAAGGTTGACATTTATTAATAATCTTCTGTGATATCTCTTTAAATGTTTTCTATCCTACCAAATCCAACTAATTATGCTCCCAAGCAAAACTGAAACCCACTGTGTCTGTATTCCTACTTCCTCATTTTGCAAGGGAACCTTTCTCTCAGAGAGAGAGCGAGAGCGAGAGAGAGAGAGAGAGAGAGAGAGAGAGAGAGAGAAAGAGAGAAAGAGAGAGAGCACAACAGAAATTAGACAACTTCATCACTTCAGGGCTTAGTGTTGTTGCCCTTGTTTTTATTAAAGGATCTTTAGAATTGTATGTCTCCTAGCCATCAAAAGAGAAATAAGAAAGCAACGTTAAAATGGCCAGATTCAAGTTTCAGATGTAAGAAGAAAACGTTTTCAGGAAATTTCTGGTAAGTTCCCAAGTCATTAAAACTTTATTTGTTACATGTATGAAGGGACAATATCTCTTAATGCAACAGCTGTATTTTGTACTAATACATGTTTTTGTATAAACTCTTACTTGCAAAAAACATTAAAATAATTAGAAATTTCAGTGTTATTAAATGCACATTAGTATATTTAAGTGACAATTGTAAGTGCTTTTCTGGAAAGAACGGTACCATCAAGTGTAATTAGAATGGTGAGAACTAATAAGTATAGTGAGAGGGTTTCTGGTCTCCGCTGATGGCCAGGGTGGAAAGAGGGTAACAAAACAGTACAAAGGAATTTAAGCCTAAAAGATTGTGACGGCATCTCTGGTCCTGTGTAAATATGCAAAATGCTGCCTTCATAACTTAAGATAGTATTAAAAGTTCTGCACTTCATCAGAGATAACACCCCCCAGAGGATAGCTATTCTTCTATTTAATCTTTCATTCACATCTACTGCACTTCATACAGCAATCTGATTTAAAGTCGAAGTGAGGAAAACGAAACTAATTTGCTCTCGTGTGGCTTCAGTTCCTCAAAGCGCCACTAGAGGGCGGGAAGCCGTTCTAGGCTGCACCGAGGACTGCGAGAGTCTGCCCCTTGAGCAGCAGTTAAGAGCATGACAACTCCTCAGGGCAAGGGTCATGTGCGGCTCTGCCTAGAGTATTCTGTGGTGCGGAGGGACTCCCATTCTTATCCCCAAGGGTTCTGCTGACTTGGCACTTACTTGTTCAGTATCAAAGAGAGAAAACTGGAGTGTTCTCTTGAGAATGGTGTCCTGCAGCAGCTGTTTTCAATAATTAATATTACTAAGAAAATTTATATTCACAGTTGTTTCAAAACAGGAAGCTGAGAACCTCCAGGAAGCCAAGAATTATACATCAAGGTATTCTCAGAATTTATCTCCCAGTCTTGATCTTTACTTACTTCCAACATTACATAAGCAGATGCTCTTAAAATTCATAAAGCACAGGGCCAAAGATATAGCTCAGTGGCGCCCACACCTGTCTCGCAAGTGCAAGGTCCTGAGTTCAATCCCCGGTACTGAAAAAAAAAAAAAATCATAAAGTGCAAACTATTTTAAAAGCTTTACTGAATAGGTTCAAATTACTGGATAGTGTGTTCATAACTGGTATCTTGTTAAAGAGGCAGGGTTGAAAAATTAGGGACATTATGAAAGGTTAGAAGGTATCACTGAAGAGTTTAGTATATCACATTGAGCTAAGACATTGTCAATTTTTCTATTTAATAGAGGAAGAGACTCTGGATTTGAGGACTAAATGTTAGCTCCCCTATCTATTGGTAGGGTCTAAGCAAAAGTAGTACTACCATGCAGTGAGATGGTGCTAGGCTCAATTTGCAGCAAACCCTGCCCTAGACAGACCCAGAAGTCACTGCCCAGAGGTCACAGAGCTGTTAAGGAAAGCGTTGCCACTGGACTGCTTCGTTTCTAGAATGCTAGGTCCTTTTGGAATTGCTGTCTTCACTGGTCAAGAGAGAAAAATCTGGGATCTTCCCACTCAGTCTTTAGACTATCCAGAGAGAGGGTAGATGGTTACTTTGCCAAAAGAGGACTCTGGCTGAAAGGAGGTGCGACTTCTGACCTGATCAGGGTGTGTGTGGGTGTGTGTGGAAAATGACAATTCCTTCACCAGGAAATAAGCTCCTAGGGCAAAGGCAGCAGGTGATAATAGCAAAGGAACTGAGACTCCAACAATAAGGACTGTGAGTGACACAGCAGGAAGCTCATGTGTGTTATGAAACTGGGTGCTTACAGAGACAGCAGGATAAGACATGTTTATTAATTTTCCTTCCCTTATCATAAAACTTCTTTTTCATTTTTGTGATCAGTTGATTAGATCTGGTCTAATGAGTGGCTCATTCCCTAGATTACTGTCTGGGATTCTGGTAAAGTAATTACCTCAGTAAAATGAAGAAAGTCCTTCGACTTACAGACATTGCTACCTTGAGGGTTTTCATAAATTCACTATTTTTAATAACTCTAAGAAAATATGTTACAAATTCAGCAAATTTTTGTTAAGAAGCTAAAATGTGACAGGCATTTACAAAATAATGAACAAAGTGAACAAATCCCTTGTCCTCCTGGAATGCACAGAATGATGGCGATAGGAAATACACAAGATAAATAGTTAAGAATGTATAAAGACTTAAGACTATTTGGTTGTGGTAAGTATTAGATAAATTACAAATAAAGTCAGAAGAGGAATGGGATTGTTGGGAGATCTGTAGTTTTCTGTAGGCTACCCAAAGAGTACCTATGGAGAAGGTAACTTTTCATAAAAGACCTCAACGACATGAAGGAGTGAGCACTGCAACAAGGACATTCCAGGGAAAGGAGACAAGCACAGTAAACTGAAATAGGAGCAGGAGCTGCCTAAAATAAAGAGTTACAAGAAGATCATGGGCCAGCCCAGATTTGAAAGAGAAGTGAAAGTAAGATATAATATCAGAGGGGTAGCAGGGTGCCAGATCACAGCGGCCCTATAATTCATATTACCAACCTTGGCATTCACTGTGTCAGATGGAAAGCCCCTGGAGGGATTGGTCAAAACATTGGTATATTATTTACATTTTATCAGGGTCAGCTGACTAGTATTTTGAGAAGTCCCTGAAAGGATCAATAGCAGCAAAAAGCAAACCTAGGAAGGAGCTATTCTTACAACTCAAGAGAGACAGTGGTGGTCAGATCCTAGATATATGTTGACCACCGTAAGACTTGCTCCACATTGAGTATGGAATATAGGAAGAGAGAAAAGACATGCCTTCCACACATTTTGGCATGTTATTTGTTATATTAAAAGTATGTAAGCATAGGAAAAAAATGTCATCAAGGATTTTCCTTTCACTATTCTTTGGAATTTATTTATATTTGAAAATATTCAGAGTAGGAAGTTAAGGAGGAAAACCATACTATAACTACTTCCTAAACAATGGTCCAACCAATTGCATTTTAATTTACTATGACATTGATTTTTGTTTTTATTGTTTGCTTTTTGATACAATAGATTCTCAAAAATTTATTTTCAGGCAAACCAACACTGTTCTGCCTACATCTCTCCTCCCTCACTGATTTGCTGATTGTGACTTGCCAATTCTCCAGAAAATGAAACTGATCTAACAGTTCCAGATCAAAGAGCCTCACAAAGACATACTTCAAGTTTTAATACAAAAAGTAGAAGTTTTCAGAAAAGCCTTGGTAAGTATCTAATCATTAAAGACTTGTTTAATCAATTCTCTTTAAAAGCTATCATTAGAAGTTAATTCTAAAAAACAAAATATACCTTTAAATATGAATATATTTTCAAATGTACATAAGCTATTTCTTATGAAATGATTCAAAAAGAAATGAGAAATATTGCAACTCTCATGTACAGATATCACTAGACATGACTGGTGCTGACTGTAAAATTCTTGAAAAAGAAATCTTTCAGCAAAGGTGGTGAGCATGCAGACTACTTCTGGAAGTGAAAGGCTCTAAGGATTTGACTAGAAGATTTAGGTAAAATGTAGACCATAAGATGAGGAATGCAATTGACATGAAGAATGTCAATTTTTTACAAACCATGTTGAAAATTTTAGCCAACTACAAACTCTGTCCTGTGAAACTTCAGATACTGTCAAAAGTTTTCATCAAATTGAAGAGAAAAGTCACTAAAGCTTAATCATCGTTTTATTTAAGACTTTCCTTCTGGACTAGTGTGTTTATAAGCAATATGAAGAAATGAGTCATTGTAATATGCAATGTAGGAAAATGAAACTGAATGCTTCATGGCTTCCCTTATGCAAACATCAGTGCAGGGTGGGGCTTGCTGGGCTCCAGCCAGGCTGCAGGCAGAGCTGCTGAGACCTGGCCTCCCAGGATCCAGACCAGTGCCTGCACTGACCCTGGAGGTGTGCTGCTTTGGTCCTGCCAGCTCAGCACCCAAAGAGCAAATAAAACTCCTCAAGGAACAGATCCTGAAATTAAGTAGTCAGAAGGAGAACTCTGAGTTTCAAAATTACCCAGTTTTCCTGAGGATAAGGTGTAGGGCTTCCTCAGAGTGCCAAGCAGCAATACCTCCACACTGCTGGCTGTGGAAGCGAAGTTAAACAAAACAAACACAAAAACTGAAACAATACGGCTTGTCATCCAATTCTCTTCTGTTATGAAGGCAAAAACCAGAAGGTTGAGAGGAAACCTAATTTAATCCATTTTCCTGATCACAACTTCTTCCCCTTTATACATACCATGTAGCTTTGGGTGGGGATTTTTGCCTTTTCATTAGTACATGTTTGCACTACATAATGGTTATATTCATCATAAGGAGTTGGCACATGTACTTAGCACACTTTCATTCTTTTTACTTCCCTTTCCCCTCCTTCCCCTCCCCACTTTCTCCATCTCTGCTATGTAACTTTTTGATGTTTACATCAATGTTCCTCATATTTAAGAAAAAAAATGCCAGCCGTCCAGGATACAAGGCTGAAGACGTGGAAAGAGCCAAGGAACTATAACAAATCATTATTCAAATCTTTTTGCCCAACTTACTGTTACCTTGAATTAAATACATAGTTTCAGCCAAATATGGAACATGGACCATATACAATGCTCTTACAATTGACAGAGGGCAAAAGTCATGAGAAATGGATATCAAATATAGTGTAGAAATCAAATTATTACTATTTGTATCTTCTCAGCTACTACCTCAGAAGTGAGTGGCTGAGAAATTTTTTGATGTTATAAAGGGATTGTCATTTTTAGTTTTGGAGTGGGGGTGGGTATTGGAAAAAAGAGAAGAAAAATAGCTCCTGGATTTTCAGAAGGAGTCTCACAGGGGTGATTGCATTCTCCACACCCCATCCAGAGCAAATTGTAGATAAACAGAGCACTGTTGTGGAATTGCTCAGTTGTTTAATGTCATCTATCACAGGTGGCTCTGTGGATTTAAAATAACCAACTGGAACTCAGGCTTTTAACCCAGTTCTTCAACATATAGGATTTACAAGAAATTGGGATCTTAGGAAAGAAAATTGATTAATTTGCATTATAATTTTCTCCAAATTCAGGAGCTTAGTAAGGAGTGGCTGCGCCTTCTTTTAGTAGGGAGTGGGCTGCATTCCATATTGTCTGAAGAAGTTCAATATTGGTCCAAAGTCTTAGTTTACTATTCTTCGCTTTTATCAATATAACTCTATCTCGGGCCCTTCCTGTAGTAGCTGCCTACTCATAAGTGAACTAAATAAACTCTTTTCTACATTTTCTCCCTTCTGAAGATGTATCCTTAACTGCCATTAAAGAAGAATAGGCAAAGACCTAATCTAGTGGCTTCCTGCTCCAAGGGGTCAATGGAGGGAAGATGGCAGTCAGGACTTTCTCCTGAGATCTAATCTAAGGAGCCCTTGACAGATATTGGGTTTCAGCAGTTATGAACTTTCTTCAGAAGGTTGATCTATTAGACCTCAGTAAAAGGAGTTTGGCACACTCATCGTTGGCTCCATTTGGAATTTGACAGCCTCAAGGTAAGAAATAAATTTTACTAAGAGATTAAGAATGCGTGGTTCAAACATAAAAACCAAAATGACAAGAAGAAACTGGGGATGGAGGCAAATTTAGACACTGTTTTTAAGGGATTGGAATAAGGATTGTAACGAGCTGTGTCCTAGACCTGCCTGTTTATGGAGGTTATTTATAAGTCTTTTATTTATAATTTCTTTTATTCTGATGTGAGTTGTTTATCTAAAGACAAGAAGTTTCATTTATTAGGGTAGGGGTCCCTCTAGTTTTAGCTGTAAGAAGATTAAGAGCTCTGTGGTTTTGAAGGATAATTTTAGCTAAGGAATTTAAAGACTCTTGTTGAGTTTTATAGCTGTTACTGTGGCTATCTAGCCTCACTAAATCATAATATCAGCCAACTACAGGTATAGCTGGAGACTGCCAGCAGGGGCCAGTGTAGTTATTGGAGCCCTCTTTTAATATGTAGCCTATATTAGTATTTTTTATTTATCTTTTGGTTATACTTTTCTACTGGGTGTTTAATACCGAGTTAGAGTGATATCTATGTTAATCAAAATTAACCTCTCGCTACATGTATCAAAATCAGTTAAGGCTCTTAAGGGGTTACTTTGGGAACTGTCAGTGTCATGTGTCAGTAAGGGTCACCGTCTTGCTTGACATTGTGGCTTCCTGGGGAAGCATGGGAGATGTTTCTCTCTTTAGTGACCCTCCTTTGAGCACAGTGTACATTGGTTCACTTCTGTCCTCTGGGGTCCAACAACCTGAGAGGATTGGGTGAGTCACCAGAACTGTAGTATCTTGTAGAAAAGTCCTTTCATATTCTGGGTTCTTGTTGACCTTGGAGGGCCAGGGCCAGAATAGTGGTTGTCCCCTTAGCCTAATTATCCTTTTAACTTTGGTCTCCAAACCTCAGTTGTTGAACTCCCATGACATTAGTTACACCAGCATTGCAGTAGGAGCAGTAAGTTTAACTATCTTATCTAGATGTCAAGTACTTTGAAATATAAAGTATGACCAAAGAACTTATTTTTTTTGCCAATCATGGTCATCTTAGAAGCCAAATTCCGGTAGAATGTTAACAAATAATAATTATAAAGTGTTATGGAGAAGATTTGAGATCAAGGGCAACATAGCATTTTAGCAAAACAATCATGATGAAATTATTATATTAGAACCATTAGATTTTTTATTATCTCTGAAATACATTTAAATTTTCATTTTAATATAAAATACCATTTTAGTCAGTTATCTTTATCTAATTACAAAACATTAGATGACACAAAGATCTTTTTTTTTTGATACCAGGGATCAAACTCGAGTGCTTGTGCTTGCAAGGAAGGTGGTGGAACAACTGAGCTAAATCCCTGGCCCAACATAAAGAACCTTTACCTCAGTTTGTTATCTGTTAATAGAGTAACATTTAAGTAGAATACACCAGTTTATAGATGTGACAAATTTTTAGTGTCTAATCTCTAATTATTTCTGGACTGGACAGTGCCTAGGTACTTCTAACTGTTATAACACAATTAGATAACAATCACACAAACATAAGCCTGAAAATGTATCTACATTATTTGGCTGGTTATCTCCTATTGGATTGGCATACACATCTTTTTTTTTTTAAATTACATTCTTTTATTGGTACATTGTAGGTATACAACACAATTACATTTCTCATTGGGAATTGTACCTTTACATAATGCATCTTGGTTCT
>NW_004624809.1:26549-39827 GCF_000247695.1 Heterocephalus glaber
ACTGGGGGCGGGGCTGTTGGCGCCTGCACGGATTACCTCCTCTGAGCTCAGAGAGGTGGGACAGGGGCCAGGAACAGCAGTAGGGGTGGTGGCCCACAAGCCCTCTTCTGTGGGCTGGGAGCAGCGGGAGGGATGGTGGCAGGGAATCCCCTTCCTCTGGACCAGGTTCAGTGGGATGGTGACTCAGAAGCCCCTACCTCTGGGCCAGGAGCAGTGGGAGGGATGGTGGCCCAAAAGATCTTTCCTCTGGGCTGGGAGCAGCCGGAGGGATGGTGACCGGGAAGCCGTTTCCTCTGGACCAGGAGCAGTGGGACGGCAGCTCAGAAGCCCCTATCTCTGGGCTGGGAGCAGCGGGACTCAGTACCTTGGTCTGGCGGTCTGGTGTCCTCTGCGTCTTTGTAGTGTGGAACCAGGTGTCTGCCTGTCTGCAGTGGGGAGATTCGGCGTCTTCCACATGACTCGGGACCTCGGTAGGGTGTGGGCAGACCTGCCTGTCTGCAGCGAGGGTGATTCGGCATCTTCTGGGTGACTTGGGACCTCAGTAGGGCGTGCACAGACCTGCCTGTCTGGAGCAGGCTGATTCAGCATGTTCCATGCAACTCAGGACCTCGGTAGGGCATGGGCAGGTCTGCCTGTCTGCAGCAGGGTGATTCGGTGCCTTCCACGTGACTGGGGACCTTGGTAGGGTGCGCATAGACCTGCCTGTCTGCACCAGGCTCTGGCGTGCACATCTTATCAGAGGTTTCTGGAAAAAATTAAGCCTTATTGTTTTAAACAGATTCTGACATTATCCCTGTTTATCACAATTTTTTAAAAAAATTTAGAACAAACTGTCTTTAGTTAGAATGTTTTACTCAAAAGTGATTGATAACTTTATGGCAATACTGTGCTAGCTAGTGGAGCCATTTTCTGTGTTGTTACATGGGTGTTTTTAACTACATAGATGGGAATAGTATGGAACCCATCTCCTGTTGGCTGAGTCACCCCAAAAAAGTGGAAAAATAAATAATTATCACTATTACTATAATACAGAATTGTTTCAAACCCAACTTGTTATATACACCCTCTACTGCTCATTTAAAAATGGCACAACTGAAGAAATAAAATATATTTGAAATCATAAAAAGTTATACTGTTAACATACAGTATATGATCAATTTACAATAGAAACATAAGTTTTACATTATTATACAATTATGCTGACCTATACATAGGTCATCTGTCATTTTAAAATTTATGCTATTAACTCATATTTTTGTCCTAAGCTGTATCATATATTGATGTAAACACTGTACATCTAGAAAAGAACATGCCTATAACATATTTGAGATGGGAAATGCCTAAATTATTGTTTCTGAATCTTATAGGCTTTTCTGCCGAAAGAAAATGATTTAATTTTTTAATTCATTTTAAGTACTTAAGCAAAGACTAGACAATAAAACAATAGCTGTTTATCTATTACAGAGAAGCAAGCAATCCTTTTAGCATCTCTTAAAACTATTAGCACTAGGCAGCATAAACAAACCCATTATCAGACCAGGTAAGCCATAGCTATGAACTCTTTACAACAAAAGATTTCTTTTTAAAAACCTTATTTTATTATAATATGAAGTAAATTGTGCTTATATGAATTATTAACTTTAAAATATCTTAAAATGATGAACAACCCTCAAATGAGCATTAAAATGAGATACAGCCCTCAATTTCTTTGAGACTTATTTTTAAGCTTAGTTTTTAACAAGTTGAACTATAATTTGACAAAAGTCTCCATTTTCAGATACTTATCATCCCTTTAGAAGAGTTACTCTGAAGCTTATTAACAGGATCACATATCTTCTGATCTTATATCAGTGTTATACAGATATATATATCAACAATCTATGAAATACATTTAATAGACTGAAACATATTATTGCTTATAAATTTTAAGAATCAAAGAATGCATGAATTTATACATAGCAAATTTCTTTAGTATTTTATCTTAATAATGAATAATTTATATGTATTACTTATTAATAACTACCTCTACATTGCCCACAGAGTATAAAACATCTAGCAAACACAAGTTAATGTCCCAAAATAATTTTTTTGCTGAGGAAAAGCTTTCAAATATTATAGTCAATAACTCAGAATTGCATCTATATGCACTACAACAGAATGCTATTTAAAGTTTGAATATTTACATTGATCCCAATGAATTATTTTTGACCAAGTTTTCATGTTACCAAAAGCAAATTATCCTGGAAAAATAAGAGTACCTATAAGTTAATCCACTTGAAAGACAATAAAAGGAAGTTTACTAATCATGGGCACTTAAAGTGCCAAAGCTCAAAAGATTTAGAAAGACCCAAGAACTGCAGGGAGAATTCCTCATCCCATATCAGCTTCATCATTTATCCTGGCTTTATCATTCCAGAGTTGAGGAAGCTACTCATGTAAATGTGACCCAGTTTTTTTAGAAAATTAGGAAGAAGTACAGCATGCCTGGACAATGTTTACTCAGATAGGAGTTAATGGGTAAGACAAAACTGTCTATTTTTTCACTCAGACTTGGTAAGAAAGCTTTCAAATGGACTTTCAATATACATAATGTCTGATAAGCAGAAACTTATTAATTGGTGCCACTTCTCTACTGTAATAAATCATGGGGGAGTGTGAATCTAACTCAACTTCTGCTCAGTAAGATAACCAAGTAGAAGCTCTGTAAACCAATCCTGTTTAAGAAAGCACCCCTGAAAACATTTTGGAAAAAAAATCCTAAAATTTATGCGGTCATGACATGATAGAGATCAGAAATAGGCAGACCAGGGCCTTTACCTGCTATTCACTAAAAGCAAAATTTGCATCTTTTTTTCTTGGACAGTCAGGAACTTAGAATCCATTTTTGCTATAAACCATAACTCTTTTTACCAATTTTTACCAAAATATTGCCTTTTATGACCCTTTTTACTAATACTAGAAGCAGCCTTTATTTATGACCATTGCTATATAACATTTTCTGAGAAGCTAAACAATTTAAACTTTTAAATCAAAGAATGTGCAGCCAGTATTATATTTACATTATCTTAATATTCAATTGACTCTGATTCCCAAGAGTCATTAAGATCCTAATAAACTCAAAACTTTTAATTACATTTCCTTTATGCTCTTTAATCTTTTCTTATAACCTTGTGAAACTGAAAAATTTCTTAAAGTCAAACACCTAAAATATAATTCTGATTCACTGACACAAGCAAAATTCTTGTCATCAGTTGAGGACACTGTTGTAGCATTTTCAAAACATTTTAAGTCATGTGAAGAAAAAGGTATTTGTCTTTATGCTTTTTTTTTTTTTTTTTTTAGTTATTGAGTGCTCTTATTTTAATCTGTTACCATCTAAACAATACACAAACACAAGTATACACATAGGACATAACATAATGCACACATTTATGGCCTAGTTAATCAGAGTTTGGGTATCCTAAAACATTTTTTTCTGCCTTAACTTACAGGTCTTAGTTAATTTTTAAAAAAACCTCTTGCCCTAGGTATTAAAACATTTTCTGTTGTGCAAAATTTAGAAATAGCTGGTCAGAAGTTTTCACATCTTATCCTGGCTCTTTTGCACAAGGCCTCTAGCACCAAAAAAAAGAAAAAGAAAAAGAAAAAGAAAAGAAAAGAAACCAGTAAGAACAATACTTCCCACCAAGAAAAACTCATATGAGGTCAAATTTCTCCTTTTTTTTTAAAGTTAAAAAAAAGGATGTGGCTGGTGATGAAAATCTATTTTGGTAACAAGGAAAAATGACTTACTCAAAGCTTTCTCTGAGGAGATTGAGGAACCCATTCACCTCAAATCACCACCTCCCCATTTACAGGTGGGCAAGGGGCCTTTACAATAAGAAGCAGAGGGGAGGGCAGCACATAGAGACAGTGCAGATCTCCAAACTTGCTTTATCACTTCCAGTCCCCTTGAGCTCATCCTCCTCTTTCTTATGGAAAAGAAACCATGCTCCTGGTCTCCTGAGGCTGGCATCTGTATAGTCTGTCACTTCTTCTGGACTGAGGATATGAGGGAGTATTAGCTATGGGCTCGGAAGAGGACATTTGATGAAGTTGCTAATCACTAAAAGAAAAAAAAGCTAAATTTTAAAGTTCTATTTTGCAGTGCCAACTCTGACCTGTGTGCAGTGCTTTTACTTTTCTATCATCCTGGCACCATTTTTCTGCTGTGCCCTATTTGTTGTTGGCACAGACTTGCCCTGAACACAACTTCCCATGATCTTCAGTAAATGTAGCTGCTTGCTACTTGCTACTGGTACATGCCTGCAATTCATTGCTCCTCATACACAAGAGCCCTAGACTATACCTGCCCATTCCATGGTAACAGAGCAAGACCCAGGCTACAGGATTTAGTAAGACATAGCTAAATGCTTGACAGAGGAAATTGGGGGGATCTATAACTTTCATTTGGCTTCTTCATCCCCTATGTCATAATTCCACTCAGGCCCCTCTTGGGAGCCAAATAACATAGCAGTTGGCTGGTTATCAGAGGGTAAAACTGCAAAGGTTTTATCACTGACATACTTTGCAGCCTTTATAATTTTTTTTACTGCTGTGCAACAAGAGATGAGGATGAACTGAACATCCTTTCATGTTAGATAAGAAGCCATTTTTAGGGTATGGAAACTGTCAGAAAACTTCTTAGGATCCTCAGAGAATATACCTAATTTTTTCCTGTATTGCTGAGTATCTGCAATTGAATAAGGAACTAGCACCTGGGCTGTACATCAGTGCTTGCACTTGTCAAAGAGGCAGAGCAGTGATAGATCTAGATGTTGAGTTTCTGTAATCTGGGACCCTATGGTAAGTAGCCCCAGACCTAATATGGGGTGGACTCAAGAGATGGACTTTATCACGTGAGGTACTGACTGAGAAAGTTGCTGAGGAGGTAACCTGTGGGGAGAAGGAGCTGACAGGTGCAGTCTTGCAGCATGAGCTGCTGAGGAATTATGACTTCTTAGGTACAGATCAAGCCTCTAGTAGGAGGCCATAAAGGCTTGAAGATAAGGAACCTATGACCATTATTCTTCTTTGTAGTGAAGATGTAATTGAAATATGGCGTTATATTTTAGGCTGCCAAGGAGTGGCCATGACTCTTATTTCACAAGTGGATACCTAGGCCATTTTTTATTACACAGGAATATAAGATGATCTCTTTGAAGGATCTTAGTGTGGAACTCATTTTAATGGTTAAGAAGACATCTGAGCAGGGACTTAGAAGGAATAGATGAGGTTTTTTCCCATCTACAGATATGAGAAGTAAAAATTAGGTTCTAGGAGTTTAACAGGCCTTTTCCAGGGTCAGTCTCCAATAGCAGTGACCTGACAGGACACCTCTTGATAGCCTGAGCCTTTCACCCCCAGGGCTGTGACCTGGTAAGGCTAAATTTCTTAAGATCTAGTAAGCCTGTCCCTAGGTCAGTCCTCCTTAGTGGGGACCTGCCAGGGTATCTCCTGATAGCCTGCCTTGCTCTCCACATTGAGTGTCTCCTATCAGAGCTGAACCTTTTGGGGCTGAATGTCTCCAGACTTAAACAAGCACCAGTGCTATTTCTTTTGGATCCACTGGATTTCCCCCTATAAACAAAATACATCTTCTGGTTGAAAAGCCCAAAAGTGGGATGCCTTACTGGCTGGATACACTTTAGCCAATTAAAAGGGGAATAAAACCTATTCCTAGAGAAAACTCTGCCCAGCAAGTGCAAGGCCCTGAGTTCGATCCCAGTACCACACACACACACACACACACACACACACACACACACACACACAAAGAATACATGTCTGGTGACAGAATCTCAAAATAAAAGTCAGGCACTATGTAAATTTAGTCAGCTAATACAGGTTACAGATCCTTTCAGACAGTAGCATAAGCATAAAGCCATAGTTATCACAATGAAAGCAAAACTAAGTAAAAAGGTAAGAAACCAATATCAGCAAACTACCTCAGGAAGTAACAGGTTTAGGCAGGTAGGCTTTGGGATCCAGGGGAGATAAGTTAGCTAGAGCTGGCTCTGCCATTTGCCACTGGCTGTCATATGCAGAACCAGTGGCAGGAGATTTAAAAGGACCAATTTTTCTCTTCCTATGTGGGAAGATGTTGCACCTATTAACTGTGTTTTCTGAGCTATCCAGAACCAACAGCTAAGCAAATTCAATACTCTGATTGCCAGAAAGCCTGAGGTGCAGGGGATCAGAAAAGTAGAAGGAAAAAAAAAGCAAAAACCTATGGAAATAAGGCACTCTTCACGAGCCCTTGACCCACAGGGAAGCACAAAAACCCTTGGCACTAAGAAAAGAGCTGCCCAAGTCCAGACAAGTTACCAAGTACTCCACAGAGAAAAGTAACAATTTAATTGGGCCAGGACCTTGTCTCCTGATCGTCTGCTGTGGGCAGCTTCACCAAAGTACTGGTCTGCTGGCAGCAGCTTTCTCCCCTGCTCCACTCAGCTTAGGTCCATCCCCTCTTAGGCCAGTGTCACAGCCTCAAAGGTAGACTTTTCATGTTGGGCGGACCAACAACAGGACACAAGCCCAACTAATGAGCAGGGTCCTCTTGTCTCCTATAAGGACAGAGCCTTTTCCCCCACAATCTAGTCATTTCCACACAGGTCGCTGCTTATCTTGCGCCTTCAACAAGGGTCTTGGTTGCTTGTAAAAAGGAGACTAGAGGAAAAATAGAGTTACCCTCTTTTTTCTCTGGGTTGTCTGGTTGTGACTTTTGCTTAGGTCTCCAAAGGTCCCTGGGCTATTGAAGCCTGTGACATTTCGTTTGTCTGGGCTCTGTACAATAAAGTCCCTTTGCTTACCCAGTAAGGTCTCCTGAGTTTTGCTAATGTCTTCCTGGTTGGTTCCCCAGATGTTAGTTGAATGGACCAATAATAGTCCAGGTTCTTGTGTATGATGAAGAATTTCCAAGTGTACATTCAGTAGCTAGATTTATTGAAGATAACAGGAAAGGTAGGTAGCAGCAGCAACAGGAAAGAAGGAAAAAGAAAAGAGGGGACTATAACTCAGTCTTTTAGAATTTAAAGGCCAGGCACCTCTGGCTTTCGGTGTCTTCCACTGAATCTCCCTTGTTTCCAAAGCTTTGATGCCTAGAGCATAATGATCTCTTAGGCTTTTGTTATTTTATTTTGTATCTCTCTTAGGATAATAGAAGTAGGAATAACCCTTGGGTGCTGTTTAGTGTTAAATGGGGGTAAGGGAGTAACTCACTCAGCTCTTTTGTTTCTAACTGTATTAACCTCACCCCAATTACAATGAGTTTTTACATTAATGTGCAGAGAAGATCAACTCTTCATTGCAAAGCAAAGTTTCTTCACTCTTATAGAAACAAAGAGCTCACTAAAATGTTTTACCCAAAACAAATGCAGAGTCATCCTGTCATGCCTGGCCTGAATTAGGCCTTCTCAAGCAGACAGGCCACTCTCAGAAAACAACAGACTATTCTCAGTGAACAGAACAGATGGCCTAAAGAAAATTTAAGATGAAATATACAATCTCCCCAGTGCCAAGAAGTTCAGTGATTGGACCCTCATTACTTATGATCATAGTTCCTTCCCCAAACCCTACATGAACCCAATTCCCTTCCCAACTAGCTGCTGATATCTCTCTCTCTCTCTCTCTCTCTCTCTCTCTCTCTCTCTGTGTGTGTGTGTGTGTGTGAGCCCATCGACACATTTCGGCTTCTCCCAGCTAGCTACTAAAATCTGCCCCTGATTTCAGTCTCTGTGTCTCTGTTCACACTTGGATGGGAATAAAGCTTTTTCTCACAAAGCCTGTTTCCAAGTGGCCTCTGACATGTCATTTATAACACTTCCTTCAAAGGTAAATCCTTGGTCTACCTACAGAAAAACAGAAAACATGGAAGCTTTGAATTCCAGTTTATCCCATTTTATACTATCTGTATTTCAAATATATTGAGATCTAATTTCTGCTCAGAAAGTTCATTGGAAAATAAAAGCAGTAATTTTTAACTAATCCTTTTCTTAAAATAACTTCCTTTTTCTCCTTTTCAGAGTTGCGATCAAGGAAACCTGAGAATAAAAAAAATGACTAGATTGAGTACTTTCTAGTTTGTGATGGATACTGTATGTTAATGATACTCCCTCTTTCCTCAGTTCCCTACTATCACAGGACTCAGGGCCCCCTTGTTCTCTCCCCCCAGTCCTACCCACCTAGGTGAATCTACAATTAATAACAGTAGAACAAATGATTACATCACTAGGTTTCATAGTTTGGCAACAGTAATCCAAGACAGCTAGTGGGAAAAGCTCAAACTTAGAAAATGTACAGACACAATACAAGCCTAACTCTCCCAGTCATCCACTGAGTTAGTTCATGCAGGCAAGGCAGTGCCATGATTTCCTCATTTGTTTGCTAAGGAAAATACACTGTTTGTATTTGATGAGGATTAAATTTCATACAAATGGAATCACAATATGTGGCCTTTTGTAACTGGCTTCTTTTACTTTACATGTTTTTCAGATTCACAAACGTTGCGTGACATAGCATGTCATTCCTTTTTACTGCTGACTAAAATTCCATTCTATGGATATACCACATTTTATTTATCCAACCACTGAGCATTAAATTAATATAATTTTATTGATCTAATACAAGTATAATTTATCAAGTTTACTTGGTCCTTCTAAAATTTAAATATAGAAGCTATTTTTTTCAGGCCATTTCAGTCTTTGGCTAAGGAAACTTACTTACTGATACTCTATTTAAAGCTCTTACCCCCACACACACACTTTTTTTTTAACTGGGTGTGGTGGGACATGCCTGTAATCCCAGCACTTGGGAGGCCAAGGCAAGAGGACTGCCATGAGTTTGAGGCGAGCCTGTGCTACATACTGAGTTCAATGCTAGCTTCAACTACATAGCAAGAACTGTCTCAATAAAACCAATAAATAAATAAAACTCATTTAACATGTTCCCACTGGCTTGAACCACTGGTGGTACACAAATGACTGTACCATTGAGCAGCTTGTACCACTAGTGATACACATGGATTTAATCATTTTTATTAGTTTTTTACTAATAAAATGAATTAAAAATCTACAGATTGACTGAATCTAGTTAGTTTCTTGAATTTGAATAATTACTGCCCAAATATAAATATTAATTAATACTCGGCAATTTTCTTTCAAGAAAAGAATCTTCAGACTACACTAGAAAAGGCAAAAGCTAAAGAATGTGCAGCTAAACTGGACTAAATGTATACTGTTGCATTTTTTATACTTAAAAATAATTTTAATTTTTTTCTAAAAACAGGAATCATTAGGGTCTGGCCTTTAAAATTAATTTTGAAACAATAAGCCTATCTCGTTCCAACAAAAAGCTTTAAAAAAGACAGGAAGAAGAGACAGAAACTCTCCTGATCTTCAGCAGAAAATTCCTCTCAAACGTCAAGCATGTCAATTAAAACAAGCCACATCACAGGATTAGTGTGGAGGTGGGGGTCACTGGCTGGAAGAGAGGGCTGGTGGTTAAAAGACTGGGTTGAGGTCAAGGTCAGCATGGGGAGAGGGGCAATACATAATGTTAGAATTCAACAGCATATTCCCGAGGCAGTGAGGTATAATCAGTTTCTATACCCTATAATCGTGTTCTAGGAAACAACTGTTTCAAGAGGTTGATATACAATCACAAGATGGAGCCAAGTAAGTGGGTGAAGTAATAAGAAATACAGGCAGACAATTATTCTAGATTATACATTCTTGGTTGAAGCTTTATGACCACCAACAGGGTAAAAATTGATTCTTGGGAGCAAATAAAAATCATACTTTAAAAAAATAGAATTTTTTCATCACAGTTTTAGTTTTATAGCAAAATTGAAAAGTACAGAAATTTTCTCATATACTCCCATCCCTGTCTTCTACTGCATAACATCCTATACTGTCAACATCTTCTACAGAATAGTTTCTCTGTTACAATTGGTGAACCTAGCTACGTTGACCCATCACCACCCATAGTGATAGTTTGTATTAGGGTCCATAGTTTATATTATGGATCACTTTTGGTGTTGCATATTCTATTGGTTTGGACAAATTTATAACAACATGTCTACTATTACAGTATAGTATCATAGAGTAGAATCACCACACTAGATGTCCTCTGAGCCCTATCTATTCATCCTTCCCTCTCCTCTAACTCCTGGAAACAACTGGTCTTTTTACTCTTTTCATAGTTTGTTTTTTCCAGAATGTCATATAGTCAGAATCAAACAGTATGTAGACTTTTCAGATTGGTTTCTTTCACTTAATAATATATATATAATATATTAGTAATATATATTATTAGTAATATATATAATTATATTATATATTTGTAATATTAGTTATATACATTAGTGTTTTATATATATAATGTTACTCCATGTCTTTCAAGTATTTCTAGCTCTTTTTTTTAGTGCTGATTGTATTGCATTGTCTGGATGTACTTCTTTACCATTCATTTATTCGTTACCTACTGAAGGATAGCTTGGTCACTTCTAAGTTTGGGCAATTACAAATAAAGCAACTGTAAATATGTGTGTGCAAGTTGTTGTGTGAGCATAGTTTTCAGCTCACTCAAACAGATACCAAGGAATATAATTACTGGATCATATGATAGCAGTACATTTAGTTGTTTAAGAAGCTGCTAAACTATCTTCCAAAGTGCTGTACCACATTGCATTCCCACTAGACATAGATGGAGGCTACTTTGCTCTGCATCTTTACCAACAATTGCTCTTGTCAGTGGTTTGTATTTTGGCCATTCTACTGAGTGCATAGTTGTAGCTCACTGTCTTAATTTGCAGCTCCCTAATGATATATAGTTTGTTTTTATGCAGAAGTCACAGATATACACAAAAAGATATACAGTATACCTATAGTGTTAAAATGTCATGGTAGGGGAACAATTCCAAAAAATTATTCTGCATCAGGGGCCAATAATGGAATTTTTTAAATGAGAACTTCTAGCTAGATCAGGCAGCTAGAGAGAGAGTGAAAAAAGAGAAGAGAGGGATGACCCATGCTGAAGATGTGGAACCTGGCCTCACAAGGAGTCTCAGTGACTAGATAAGACAGTGGAATAGAAATGCCATATTAGGAACAGAATTAAAATTAATTTTACGGTTATATTAAAGTTTCTAAAGAAACAGAACAAATAGGATATGAATGTGTATTATTATATGGATGTGTATTATAATAAACTAATATATGCAAAGACATTTATTATAAAACATTGCCTTATATACTTAAAAAAGCTGACAAGTCCTAAGATCTGTAGTTGACAAACCAGAGACTCAGGAGAACTGATGGTGTGGGATCTAGTTTGAGACTGAAAATCTGAGAAGCAGGAGAAGTAGCATAGATTCAAGCCAAAAATCAGCAGGCACAAGACCCAGTATTAGGGTTTGGATCAAAAATGTGCCCCAAAAACCTCGTGTGCTTATAGTTGGAGTTTTTGGAAAAGGACTGCACAATGGGGGCACTATAGCTAACTTGTTTTTAGGACCAGGGGCCCACAAAAACACACTGGGGAAAAGATAGCCTCTTTAACAATTGGTGCTGGGAAAATTGGAAATTCACATGCAGAGACTGAGTCTAGACCCATATATTTCATGTACTAAACTAAAATCAAAATAGATCAAAGATCTAAATGTTAAATAGAAAAACTTAATCTGCTGAGAGATAAAATAGGTACAACTCTTGAAGACATAGGCATAGGAAGGACTTTCTGAACAGAACATCGGTGGCACAAGAAATAGTATCAAGAATCAACAAATGGATTCCACTGCTCCTAGGGCAGAAGAGGTGAGCCAATCCCAGCGCCCAGGAGGAGGCTCCCCGCCACCATTCCACCCCTCTCAGGGCAGAGGAAGTGAGCCAATGCCAGTGCCCAGGAGGAGGCTCCCCACCGCCATTCCACCACGCCCAGGGCAGAGGAGGTTAGCCAATCCTAGTGCCCAGGAGGAGGCTCCTGCCGCCATTCCACTGCTCCTAGGGCAGAGGAGGTGAGCCACACAGGCACCAGCAGCTATCCCCCCCACCCCCTGGGGAAATGAGAAGACACATATACAAACCTCAAAAACAGACTTCCAGATCACCTATATTAACCCCAAAGGGAAACAAGATGGAACAATCTAATACTCAAACAGCTGTACTCCCTTGACTGGCAACAAAAGAGGATCTGGAAAAAATGAAATCAGAAATAATTTCTCAGATAACAGAAAAGATTGTGCCCATAGTGCAAGACATGATTAATAAATCTAGAGAGGACACAGATTAAAAAAAAAATAGAGGATCTGAGTAGAATGATAGAATTCCAACATAGGAAACAAATGGAATGCATAAAACAGATGCAAACAGATTTCCAGGGGATTAAAAACTCCATTGAATGTCTACTCAGCAGAATGAGCCAAAGTGAAGACAGAATTTCAGATATAGAAGATAAGATGCAGTTAGTGACCAGGAAAGGAAAAATTGCTTCAAAATTGTAAGGGACTGTGAGAAATCAATCCAGCAGCTTCTAGACAATACAAAGAATAACATAAGACTGATTGGAGTCAATGAAGAAACAGGAGAGAGTGCAGATGATATAAAAAAATCTGTTCACAGAAGTGATGGCAGAAAACTTCCCAAGGAGGGGAAAAGAACATGACATACAGAAAAGTAAGGCATATAGGACTCCAACTAGCCTTGATCAAAAAAATGTACACATAGGCATATAATATTTAGGATTCCAGAACCCCAACAGAACAACAAAATCCTACAAGGAGTGAGAGAAAAGAAATGAATTACATACAAAGGAAAGCCCATCAGAATCACAGCAGACTTCTCAATGCAAACCCTCAAGGCTAGGAGAGCTTGGAGTGATGTATTTCAAGCCCTAAAGGAAAACAGCCTCCAACTCAGATTGATGTACCCTGCAAAACTATCTTTCACAATTGATGGACAAATAAGATACTTTCATGATAAAGAGAACCTTAGGAACTTCATGAGTAACAAACCAGCACTCCAAAAACTTTTAGACAATATCCTAGGAAAAGACAATGAGGATCACAGCCCCAGGAAGCCCAGCAGAATGAATCTATTGGGCGTGACAAATTAAATGCAAAGGAGGAGAATCCAACAAAAAGAGAAAATCATTACAAGGCTTTTAAAACTTTTAACTTCATCTCCCTAATGAGTGTATAATTCAATCTTGTTATTGTACTGATTAGTATTTTTCTGAGTCTAG
>NW_004624809.1:41140-73046 GCF_000247695.1 Heterocephalus glaber
ATGTTCATACCTTTTTCTTCTATTATCTTTATCCAGTTTTAGGATTAGCACAATGTTGATTTCCTAAAATGAGGGGAGAAGTGTTCCTCTTTTTTCTGCTTTAAATGTTTGATATAATTTATCAGTTAAAATGTGTACGAGCCTGTCATTGTCATATAGGTAGGTTTTCAAGCTAGGAATATACTTTCTTTAATAGGTGCTATTCAAATTATTTATTTCCTCCAGAGTTTCATTAATTTGTCTTCCAAGGTACTTCTTAGAAGTTGTCAAATTTGTTTCAAAAAAGTTGTAATATACTTTCTATATCCTTTTAAATTCTGTAAAATCTGTGGTAATGTCTCTTAGATCTTGATATTGTAATTTTAAAAATGTATAATTGATATTGTGTAACAGGAAGTAAAGGTGTAAAGGAGCAGGAGAAGTGGGAGGGGTAGGGGAAAGGAAAGAAGGGAAAAGAAAAATATGAGAAAAGGAAAAAAATGGAAACAAAATCTTTGCAAATAGGGAAGGGTGGAGGGGGTGAAGGGATGCCAGGGGAAGGGGAAAAAATAAGAACCAAGATACATCATGTAAAAGTACAAGATCCCAATGATGTATGTAACTGTATTTTATACCTAAAATGTACCAATAAACTTAATGGGGGGGGGAGAATCAACAAATGGGATTATATCAAATTAAAAAGCTTTGCACAGCAAAGTAAATAATCAATCCAGTGAAAAGGCAACCTATAAAATAGGAAACTTTTTGCCAGTTATTCCTCATACAGAGGATTAACATCAAGAATATCTAAAGAACCAAAAAAATCAGAGCCCCCCAAATAAAAGACCCAATCAAAATATGGTCAACCAAAATTAATAGACACTTCTCAGAAAAAGTGCAAATAGCCAATAAATATATGACAAATAGCCATCATCACTGGCCATCAGAGAAATGCAAATTAAAACTATTCTGAGATAACATTTTACCCTAGCAAAAGTCACTATCATCAAAAAATCTAATGTCAAATACTGATGAGGATATGGGGAAAGGGAGCCCTTCTACATCTTTGGTGGGAATGTAAACTAGTTGAATCAGTATAAAAATCAGTGTGGAGATTCCTCAAAAGCCTAAAAATAGAAATTCCACTTAACTCAGCTATCCTCCTTCCAAGTGTCTTCCTGAAAGACTTACATTCATTACATTACAGAGATATATGCATACCCATGTTTGTAGCAGCACAATTTATACTAGCTAGATCTTGGAAACAGTGTATATATCCATCAACAGGTTTTTGTATGAGCATAGTTTTCAGCTCATTCACACAAATACCAAGGCAAATGTGGTATTCATACACAATGGAGTACTATACTGTCATAAAGAGAGATAAGGTTGAGGCATTTGTAGGTAAATAGATGCAACTTGAGAACAAAATATTAAGTAAAATAAATCAAACACACAGCTCAAATATTTCATGGTTTCCCTTCTAGGAGAAACTATATTTGTGTATGTGTCTATGAAACAAAGACCAAAATAGAAGAGAGATAAATAGAACGTAAAGTTCAAATACTTCACAATAGATTCTGCAAGAGTTCCCACCAGCAAGAAGGCTCAACCTTGGACTTCAAAACCTCAAAAACTGTAAAAAATAATTTTTTTCTTTATAAACTACTCAGTATTTGATATCCAATATAGCAACAGAAAATAAACTAAAACAATATTTTAATAAAAGAAATAAAGAAAAGCAAGGCAGTATTCCCAAAGGATGGATTAAGGCAGAATATCCCACAGCCAAGACAAAAGGGATCTCTGTAGCCCTCAAAACTCAAGGGCAGAGGTGAACTCTAGGTTTTACCTAAACATACCAGAAGGTGGCATAGTCACTACTAAGAAGGATTTCAGAGAAAAGACTTCTCAGAGCTGGGAAACGAAACTGAAACCTAGTCGTAATTCATTCTTCCCCTCACATACCAGGATGCCCACGCCTTTTTTTTTTTTTTTTTATTTTGTCTCTTTTTTTTTTTTTTTTTTTTTTTCTTAGCCAGTTAGGGCTATAATTGATGAGGATGTAGAGGACACATAAGCTTGCGTTAAAACAAAAACAAAGAAAATATTTTTTTCTAACATCACCGGAGGAAGAAAACACAGACATCAGATGTTTTCTGCACCAAAAAAGATGTTTTTTCCTTTCTTTACATAGAAGAAATTTGAAGATCTGAGTAAGTAGAATATCTCTTTATTAATATCCTTGCATCTACAGCAGCAGTGTGTTAAATCTACTTTGCAATTAGAAAATTGAAAAATACCCCAAAACCAAAGCTAATAACATTCTAAGGCTAGAACTTCTAGACAATTTGTTGCTGCAATAGGAGTCTGCTTTGTATTAGTTGAAAATGAGCCATAACATTCTAATTTTTTTCATCTTTGAAAACTAGAGGCACTTTTATGGATGAAATCCTCCAAGGTATAATTGCACCTGCAGAGAAAACAGAACATGAAAATTTATATTAATCAAAGATTAATGTAATTATCATGTATTCTAAGGAACAAGTAGTTTAGAAAACAGAACTCCTTGATAGTTTCTCAGATCTTAGTGTAAAATGAGATAAGTCTATGAGAGACAAGAGACTGACAGCCACAGGAAGACCTTGGAATTATGGTAGCTTTATTTTACTGCTAAGAATCATAGGTTTATGTTTGATTTCCCCCCAAAGCAATCCAGAAAGCAATGCATTAATATAGGAGGATTACACATCTAAATAAGAACTCCATTTACCAATGCTAGCAAATGACACAGTTAACAGTTTACAAATGTATGTGGGCTCGACTAAGTAAAAAATTGTGTTTCCATGTTTTTATACTGGTTGTGTTATAGGCCATTTCTTTAGAAATGGCTCGCCAATCAAAAGTATTCCAGGTTTTTCTTGCCTTGAACCAAGAATTGGATGAGACAAGCCAATAACGGTGCCAAAAAGTTTATTTGAAAAGTTCAGGGTGAACGAGTATGGAAGAAACCAGCTCTGTGGAGCAAACAGGTTGAACAAAGAGAAAAAGAGAGTAAAAGCAAAAGCACATGCTACATCTGAGAAACAGAACTGGCTATCACAGAAACCTACAATAGCTGCTTTCCGTGATGGTCACTCTTCCTTTATGCCATCTACACCCCTGGAGAAGTTCTACATAGGGAGTCCTCCTGTTGCCCTGGGATCTTGTAATTGACATGTCCTGTTCATTTCTCGAGCCAGCTTTGCCATGCCCTATCTCCTATGTCAGTTGCTAATGTTGTGCCCAGATTGCGAAGTCCCAAAGACCACCAGGAGGCCGTTCCCGATGTAAGCACACGAAGGTCGTTTATTCAAGCTTAAGCAGGGACTCTCAGTTGTCACCGACACAGCGGATCGAGATTGAGAGCCCCGAGTTCCAAATTAGCAGGGTTTTTATTGAGATTACAGCAAGCTTCAGTCATTAGCAGCCATATAATTGGTTAACATTTAGCAAGTATGAAGTGTAGAATTTTGATTGGCTAGGCTCATTGCGGGTTGAAGGGGATTACGTATAGGTTTTTACAAGAAAAATGGGGACAAAGGTTAGTGGTCTACTGTCACGTACTGATGGTCAGCAGACATCTTGACTCATGGTCATGACCGCCTTGTGTGGATAGTCAGCACGTTAACAGATTGTCCTATAGATAGTGGGCCTGGGACACTTGTTTCTAGGGCAAACAGATGGCTGAGTAATGAGCTTAGGAATCTTGAGTTACAGATCATGTCTTTTGTCCCAGATTAAGCACATTTAATCATTAATTTGAAAGAACAAAGGAGACTGCTCTATTTTGGACAAAATGGAGTCATTCTGGTCTCACATTAGCAAAATGGAGTCACTTTGGTCTCACACTAAGAAGCTCAGAAACAACTTTTCAGACCAACTTTTTTAAGTAGATAAAATAAAAAACTGTTATATTAGGCATTAACTTTATTCTATACCTTTTTTTTCTCCTATCCCTGGTTAGTCTTACCCTAATTTCTTTCCTTAAGGATTTTAATATAATTGCCATCTTGTTCCACTTTCTAATTACCTAAAAACCTTTTTGGAACACAAAAGGTATTAAAAATATATATCATTGGAGCCAGCTTAAACTAAATAATGTTTCCATGGCTCCAAAATAAAATAATAATAAAAATAGGGAAAATATTGATTTCTTCAAAAAAATATATATATCATTGACATGAAAAATATCTATGAACAGTGGGAAAAAACTCATTCTTCTAATGTATATTCTGCAAAAGTGGCATCTTCAACAATTTGTAAATGATTTATTGAGAGGCAAAGCTATCAAGACTCCAATAGAGGCTTTAGAGGAACCAGTGTAAAAAAGTGAAACATGTTTAATCATGATTGAAATATCCATAATTTTGGAGAAAAAAGAGTGAACTCCTTTTTATTTGGTTACTTTCTCACCCAGTGTTTAAGACCAGTTTTTTTATCCCTCCAGCCCTTATATGAGAACCTGGCTTTGCATTTTCACACGCATATGACATGCAGTTCAGGTATAAATCAACCAATTCATCTAATCCACAACTTGGTCTCATAATCTCCCTTATAGTATATCACCTGAAGCATCAGGATTGAGTGAGTAAAACTGAGAGGCACCAGCTGATGGAGGAAGGTAAGAGGACCCCAGGAAAGTAGCCTCATAAAATGGAGCATATGATGGGACATGAGAACACCCAATATGACAGACTTGGGAGCCTGGACACAGTTAGCTGCGGAATGATCAGGGTGTTCCTGCCCTGTGAGTCATAATACTGTGAGTAAAACAGAAATGAGCCGTACTTTCAGACAAGATCAGGTGCACTCAGGGTGGTATGGATATGTGAGCTGTACTTTCAAAGTGGAGTATTTGGGACTCATCAGATTGGATTCATGTGAGATATGAGATTTTACCTACAAATGAATATTACTAGAAGAGGGTGGGATCAGGTGTTCAACATTATACTTGTTCAGTATACCATTATACCAGGTACAGTGGCACACAGCCATAATCCCTGGACTCTGGGAGGCAGGAGGATCAAAATCTTGAGTCCACCCCAGGCAGTTTAGTGAGACATTGTCTCAAAATTTAAAAAATAATAAAAAGGAAAGGTGGGAGCTGGGGATGTAGCTCAGTGTGAAGGCCCTGGGTTCAATCCCTAGTACAGTAAAAAAAAAAAAAAAAAAAAAAACCAAACAAGCAAACAGTGTGAATACTGCCCTTTCATGTCTCACTCCCTTTTCTTATTTATTGCTTGGTCACTTTTGAAGGAGGAAACAATGACAGACCTGTAGATTCAAGTTCTTGGTTCTTCAGTAGCTTTTTAGATGGCTGGGTCATTTCCTTTGAAGGCAGAAAGTCATTGGCCAAAAGATGTGAAAGTTGTTGCTTTTTGTGATCTTTTTTTTTTTTTGTCAGTATTTTGATTAGTTAGAGTTGTAAAAATATGATGGTAGATGCTAGAAAGTAGACCACTGGGTTGGGCCAGGCCAAGATAGGCTTTTGCACAGATAGAAAAATATCAACTCTCTCTGCTGGACTGTGGCTCGGAATCTGGTTGTGGTCTCACTGACACTAAACATATTCACATGATGTTAAAGGATCTGTAAAACATTATACCTCTCTGAACATTTCCATACATGAAGTTTAGTTTTTAAACATGGTGCAATAAATCATGCACTTCTGTCAGAAGAAAGCAGTGTTGCTTTAAGTCCAGGCCAGAAGTGACAAAAGTTACTGTAATGACCTGTGTATTGACAGACTCTAGCATTAATCAGGCTTCTAGTGCAGAAAATATGGTTAATGTGGGAGCTGTGGATGTAGCTCTAGGAGTTGAGCACTCCTGTGCACTACATGGTGGATTATGCTCCACATGTTATGGAAGGTGCATTTGAGGAAGCTACTTGTTAAACACTTCACATTTTATTTTAAAGTATAAATGAAACTCTTTTCTGGCTACCTTTTTTGCTTCTTTCCACATTTTATTTTATTTTTTATTAGTACACATGGGCAGTACATAATAATTACATTCATCATGGGGCGTTGGAACACGTATATAACACACCTTAATTTTTACTTTCCCTTCGTCTCGCCTCCTTTCCCCATTCTTCCATTTCTGAATATATTTGAGTTATTTGTAGAATAGATTTGAGTCATTTGTAGGAAAATGGGTGCACCTTGAGACTGTAAAGGTAAGTGAAGTAAATCAAACACACAAGCTTAAATATAACATGGTCTGTCTTATATGAGAAACACAAAATATGTATAATTTAAAGAGTAAAATAAAAGATGGATCATAGAAAATGGGGAGATACATCTTTTGAAAATGTGAGGGGTTCTGTCTGCATTTTTAAATTAATTTTGTTGGTACATTTTACATACACAATTAAATGACACTCATTGGAAAGTCGTACATTTACATAATCTCTCTTGGTTCTTATTTTTTCCCCCTTCCCCTGCCCTCCTGTCAACCCCACCCCCACCCCTCCGTATTTACATGTACTGTGTTTCCATTTTTTCATTTTCTCATATTAATTCCATTCCCTTTTTTAATTTCTCCTATCCCTCTCATGTACTCTTCCACTTTGGACCTTTTCTAATGGCTCTGAGGTGATCTCATTTTCATTATACCAGGAAGGACAACTGATTAGATCAATCCCAACACCTTAGCCCAAGTGTTACAATCAGCCACACTATAGCATCAAATACATCTTAGAGAATGACAATTTGTGGTAGTTACTAATCTATCACCTTTAAAAATGAAGGGCCTCCTTCAGGGTATGTCTCTGCTGTCACAATAGACAACATGGGCAGCAGTGTGCAGTTATAAGTCAAGGAGTCTCAGTAAGCTAGCCCCAGACCCATGAGATTCAGGCAGATTTCTCACTGCAAGTCCCAAGTTGACCCTGTTCTCCTGCAGGGTTGCACTCTGCAAGGTTCTATTGCAGTTATCAGCTGCCTTTCGCCTGAAGAAAGTCCAAGTTCAGATGGAGCTGATGATCCCTCCAACTTACCAAGCACGGTGGTCTGGTGTGCCTTTATTGAAGAGATTCTCTTCACTTTTCCAGTGGGCTTGTTTTCATCAGGGAGCCTGAGAGAGGCCCTCTCTCTCTGTTGTTCACTTCTGCAGCTCAGGACAATGGCTTTTGTGTCCCCCTGTGCCTCTGCAGTGTGGAACCAAGTAGCTGCACAGCCAGAAGACCAGAGGTGGGGGTGGGGGTTGGGGGCCCGACCTGTTGTTGGAAGCCCCCGTGCGGCCAAGCTGGCAACTGGTGAGCATGCCCAGGGAGGTCCTCCTCACCCTGTCTTGGTTACAAGTTGGTGGAGCAAGCCAGAGGAAGCAGATCCCAGTCAGGCTGCAAGCACTCCACCCTCTCGGCCCCGCTAGGCTCCGCTCAGCCAAGCTGGCAGCTGGTGGGCATGTCTGGGCACCCCCCCCTTGGTCGCAAGCCTGTCTTGGTCGCCTGCTGGTGGAGCAAGCCAGAGGAAGCAGGTCCCAGTCAGGCTGCAACCACTCAGCCCCACTAGGCCCAGCTCCCTCCCCCGTTACGTTTAATTTCTTGTTGCACCCGATGGGTTCATTTTGCTGTGCTTCCTGGGGTTGTGATCCTCATTGTCTGTTCCTAGGATGTTGTCTAAATTTTTTTTTGAGTGTTGGTTTGGTATTCACGAAGTTCCTAAGGTTCTCTTTGTCATGAAAGTATCTTATTTCTCCATCAATTTTGAAAGACAGTTTTGCAGGGTGTGTCAATCTGGATTGCAAGTTGTTTTCCTTTAGGGCTTAAAATATGTCACTGCAAGCTCTTCTTGCCTTGAGGTTTTCTGTTGAGAAGTCTGCTGTGATTCTGATGGGCTTTCCTTTGTATGTGATTTCTCTAACTGCTTGTTGAATTTTGTTCTTCTGTTGGGTTTCTGGAATCTTAACTATTATATGCCTAGGTGTATATTTTTTTTTTATCATGGTGAGTTGGAGTCCTATGTGCCTCACTTATCTGTATGTCAAGTTCTTTTCCCCTACTTGGGAAGTTTTCTGCCATGACTTCTGTGAACAGGTTTTTTTTTTAATGTCATCTGCACTCCCTCCTGTTTCTTCATTGACTCCGATCAGTCTTATGTTATTCTTCTTTGTATCATCCAGCAGTTGCTGGATTGATTTCTCATGGTCCCTTACTATTTTAAAGAAATTTTTCTTCTCCTGATTACTAATTGCAATCCTATATTCTATATCTGAAATTCTGTCCTCACATTGGCTCATTCTGCTGAATAAACTTTCAGTGGCATCTTTTATTCTCCTGGAAATCTGTTTGCATCTGTTTTATGGATTCCATTTTTTTCTTATGTTGGCATTCCATCATGTTCCTCAGCTTCTCTATTTTTTTATCTGTGTCTGCTCTAGATTTATTAATCATGTCTTGCAGTATGGGCACAAACTGTTCTTATCTGAGAAACTATTTCTGATTTTATGTTTTCCCAATCCTCTTTCACTGCCAGTTCAGGGAGTCCAGGTGGTTCAGTATCATTACAACAGTTCCATCTCATTTCCCTTTGGGGTTGCCTTAGGTGATCTGAAAGTCTGATTTTGAGACTTGTTTTCATGTCTTCTCATTTCAAAAGATGCAGCCTGCTGTGCCTTTGTTGAGGCAACTTTTTGCTCACCCAGTTGTCCTCAATTCTCAGCAAGCCACCAAGCAGCCTTTTCTCTGCTGCTAACCAGTGCACTAATTCCTGGGTTCAGAATGGTTGCCTTCTGGATCCCTGCGCTGACCTGTTGTCTGGGTGGGCGTCTGGCTGGGGCCTGTGTACACTTGGGATTGTATTTAGGAGTGCCTATGGCTAGGACCTGCCCCCTATGTAGCTGTTGTCTGGAAGGGCCTTTGGCTGGGGGCAGTTCCCCCCAGTCCCTGGTGTCTGAGCAAGCTTCTGGCTAGGGTTCAGGCATACTTACTGATGGTATTGGTGTGAGCCTCTGGCTGTTGACTGTGTGCATCTTTTCCAGGTGAGCCCCTGGCTTAGGTCTGTGTGCCCAAGTGGTGGGGGTCAGGGCAGGGTCCTGGCTGGACCTGCCTGAAACCACACCATTCTGATCCTCACTGTTTCTCACTGGGATCTGAGCACACTTACTGACGGTATTGGGGTGGGCCTCCGGCTGTTGCTTGTGTATCTGTGCAGCTCTTTGATGGGTGGGCCTTTGGCTTGGGCCTGTGTGCCCAAGCCGCTGAGGTTGGGGCAGGGTACAATAACTACCACAAATTGTCATTCTCTAAGATGCATTTGATGCTATGGTGTTGCTGATTGCATCACTTGGGCTAAGGTGTTGGGATTGATCTAATCAGTTGTCCTTCCTGGTATAATGAAAATGAGATCACCTCAGAGCCATTAGAGACTCAAAACCTAAGGACCAGCTACATCTGGAAGACACCTCTGAGAAGCAATCATTCCATAAGGGTTCTAAATACATCAACAAAGATACTTACAATAAGGAACTTCAAAATATCAACCCTGGAACTAAACCAAGGACAGTACCAAAAACAAAAATGAGAAGACATTTAAGCAAGTCACAAACTCAGACTTCCACCACAAAAAGTCAAATTCTGGGGGAAATCAGCTGGATCTGTGGCTGGATCTTCCTGTAGCCATGCTGCTCTGGTCCACATTGCTGCTCACTGGGATCTCCTGTCTGCATTTTTGAAATTTCAAATGGAAAGGAAAGGTGGGACAAGGCATTATTAGGTTACTTATAATACTGCAGTCTTATAAATTCAACTTAAGAGACTGATGACCTAAATTCATGGTGTGAGAAGTTTTTTTTGTCTTAATCTATCCCATGAAAATAAGAAGGTGCAGCCCAAATTTCTACAGAGTTTAACTAGAAAAAAGAGTATTCCACTTCAAGTTCTGGAAATAAGATTTATAAAGCATTTTCTTAGACTTTCACCTGAAAAGAAACACATGGGATATTATGGCTTGTATTTAGAAGTCCCCTCAAAGCCTCATGCAGTCATAGGTGGGGCTTTTCAGAGGTGGCTGAATCTAGAGTGTGTGACCCTGGGATTGATTCATGGTGCAATGCTGGAATCAGGGCACTAGAATTAAGAATGTGAGTGGTATCCACCCTCAGGGTGGGTAGCCAGGGTAGAGTATAAGGAACAGAAAGAGCTATGATCATCTCTTGCTTCCTTTTGCCTTCTTTTGTGTGCCATGAACTGGTTCTCCTCTGAGATGCCCCTATGACAAGCCACTCTGCCTTGGAGGCAGCCAGTTATGGACTGAAACCTCTACAAACCATGATCTAAATAAACCTTTCCTCCCTTAACTTGTGGATGTTGAATATTTTGTCTCAGCAATGAGAGAAAAGTAACCAAGATATGAGATGAATAAGAAAATTAATTTGAAAGTTTTATAGATCTTTTTGGTACTGAACTATATAACACAAAGTGTTAGGCATTGTAAAGTAGAGATAACTGGACCTAATATATAGAGCTAAAGTTTAAAAACTATTTCTAAAATACATAAATATGAAATATAACTTTTCAAATTTCAAGGTAATATATAATTACACTTAGTGTATCTAGGTAATATATAATTAGTGTTTTAAGATACTCTCACCCAATATTAGGTACTGGTATTTTAATTTGTAAAGTTATAATTTGTTTAAAAGTGACTTCATTTTAACATCCACTGATGTAGGTTAGTAATATAAATTCAGATTTAAAGAATGGTGGGTAAATAATTCATGTAATACTTCTCAACTGTGGAGAGTTTGGTACATTTTGAAAAGAGTGATTTAACTTCTGAGTACCAGAAAATGAGTTCATTGCCTGGTGACACTGGAAGAGAATTAATGATATACCTTATTAGTGGTGAAGTAAATAATTTTGAAATAAAGTTTTAGAGAAAAAATTTTAAATCATCAAAAATCAACTGTGGTTAGGATGCAGAGGTCAATAACTAATCCTGTAAACTGAAATCAAAGTAATAAATATTTAGTAAAATTAGATATTCAGAATTAATCATTATCCTTGATTTATAATACATCATCTTTTTGCCATGTAACTATCTCTTTTATTTTATTCATCTATTTATTTTATCATGTATTTTGAAGGCATCACTGGCTTTTTACATCAAGTATAACTTATGTGAAATGAACAAATTTTAGTAGAGTTCTATGAAGTTTCTCTCTATCTACCTCTGTGTAACCACCTGCAACTAAGTGGAGCATAACACTAATTTTGTCATAAAGGTGCATAACCTTGGGTCTGTTGGGCCCACATTTATTCTTTAGAATATTTATATTGATGAATTATTAATTTTATGAGTTTATTATATTAAACAGTGAGTACTTAACAGGAAAAGAAATCACAAAAATAAAGTATTGAACTTTTAATATTTGTTGTTTATAAAAAAGCATCAAAATTTTCAACATCAACTGTGTTTTGGTGTACAGTCTGAAAATGAATGGCAGAAATAAATTCTTATATGAACCACAATGAAAATACTAATAGCACTTTATAAAAAAATTATCTTTATTTCAATTATCACACCTAAGGCAGTCTGTACACAAGACAACTGCATGTTCCATGCACATCTGTCACTTAGACTGACAGCACATGTGTTTGCATTCCTGGCCTTTGTATAGGACATACTTTACATCTCACTCGTCTTGCTGTTTTGTCAGGACTTTCTTATATAGTGTGTAATTAACAAGAATATAAAATGTCAGTAAAATACAGTATTCTTAATATGTATTGTGCATTTAGAATAGACACCAACATTTTCATATCAGCTGTGTACTTGCTTACAAAACCTAAAAGATAGCATAAGAAATAAATTCTAAATGAACTACAATAGGACTTACCAAAAGAACTCTACAACAAAAATAAATTTTCTTCAATTGTCACACCCAAGCCAATCTTCACACATGCCAACTGTGTGTTCCATGCACACATCTCACTTACACTGACAGCACATGTGCTTAGCTTTCCCTTCCTATGTGGCAGTCTTGTCACCTGTCTTTTCTTCCTGTTTTGTCAGGAGCTTTCTACTATATTGTACAACATGCACTTAACACGGAAATAAAATATCAATAAAATAAAATATCAAATATGTAATGAATGCTTAGAATAGACATCAATTTTCACATTAGCTATTTACTTGCTTACAAAAACCTAAGAGACAATATCAGAAATAAAGAACTATGTGAACTACAATGTAAACACAAAGTCTACCACAGAAAAAACCTTTGCTTCAACTGTCACATCAAGGCAGTCTTCACACATGACAGCAGCACGTTCCATACACAAGTATCACTTACACTGATAGCATGTATGTTTTGTTTTCCTGTCCTTTCTTGTAGGGTACAGTTGACATATTTTTGGCTTTCATGTTGTCATTTGTGTTTGTGTTTGTGATGTTTGTAGGTGTTTGTGATGCTGCACCTGCCTGTTCACCTGTCAGCTCACCTGTGTGCTCCATAATTTTTTTCATAGTTCCCTTGGCAGAAACATTTTGTTTTTCCTCTCTTATAAATGATCTCTTGTGAGTTCCATTCACAACCCTCTAAGAAAATTTCTCCAAAATATTTTGTACTTATTTTCTTTGTAAACTATCAAACTATGCCACAAATGTTTAGGATTGAGTAAAATACAACCATTGTCCAGTGCTTTGTGTTTCAAGTGACATCATAATTGTTGTATAACATCAACAACATCTACTCCACCTTTGGTTTTGTTGTAGAAAGTTTTCATATCAGGCTTCTGTTTTGTCAAAGTTTCCCAATCAATATTTCTATTATGGTGCAATGTTGACATCAGCAGTACCAGTTTGTTTTTCTTTGCCATATACGAGGCCAATGTAAATCTTCCTGAAATCCAAAGATTGCACTATAAAATTCTGTTTTGAAATTGCAACATTTCATTTGGAATTTCTGCTTTGTTCCTGCATACAGTTCCTGTGTTGGTCAACTTGTATTCTGTTAGCAAATTAACATCAATTGGAAACTGGTAAACCAATTGTCAAATGTCACATTCTGACTAGTTTGGGAGATGGGAAAAACAAATCTGTTCACATATCATTTGGTTTACTACTATACAAAAAAAGGACCTGATGGTTCATTTCCAGGATAAATGTCTAAAATCATTGTAAGTCTTCACATTTACAAGGGCAAAAATTTTTACACTATGTTTTGACTCATGACTTTTCCATAAGTCTTTTACATTCCGGCAATTACCATGAGAAATCTCTGCTAAGTACAGCAGGCTTATGAATGCTTTCAATTCAGATAGTGAGATGTCATAATAAATACATTTTTGAATATGGATATTGGTGTATACAGAATATTTTACTTACATTTCAGACTTTTTGTATTTTACAGCATCTTGTAGCATTTTGTCTGTTACAATATCCATCACTGAATGACAGTGCTGCATTCTGTCCAACATATTTCACCCCTGTCAAGACCCTCACTATATTTTTGGACCTAGTTCTAACATTGGATCATTTCATTTGGTTGTGTAGCCATTTTGCAACATTTCAACTAGTCAAATATGTATTGACATTGCTATCTTCTTTATCATCTGAATCAAGGACATCTGCATTCCATGTGTCTATCAGTCAATTCCTGCTCATTTCACTATCACAGGAACTTTGGCTTACATGGACAATGTTAAAGTCATCATCATCATCACACACCCACACCACTCTTCTGTTATGAAAAGATTTATTTTACCATAAAGGATCATTTTCATCATCCATGCATGGGTAATATGATGATTCACTTTTGACCTCCAAGAAAACTTGGTAAATCTAGTTTTTCATATGCCATTGTACTGAATTGGGCTACTTATATCGGAAGATGTTTTAAAATTTTTGTTTGTTTGTTTGTTTTTAACAAATCCTGCAGTGATGTGGGTCTGTTGGACCCTTTGCAATGCTCAGGTAAACATACACAAAACCAGTTAGATGAAGCATAATGTGGGTAAAATTCCTGCTTTACCACTTTGGTACCTGTGCACACACCTTGCTGTTAATCATACCAAGTAGGTAAACACATAGACTGATTCCTGCATTCCCTCAGGGAAAGGTACTGAGATGCACAGCTAGTTACCATTATGCTCAAGTACAAAATTACAGTAGAAAAGTAAGAAATGGGTCCACTGGACCCAGTATTATGCTTGGAAGGCTAAAGATCTTGGGCCCTTTGCCAGAAAATATCTCCCACCAACATGTAACCAATGTTCTGAGTTCCATGATTCCTGTTTTTGAACTTCACATAAGTGAACTCCTACAATATATTTTCTGTCAAATGTTTTCCTCTACATCAGTACTTTACTATTTTCATTAGAATTGTTGAACCACACAGTAGGTATATATTTAACTTTATAAAAACTGTCAAATCATTTCTCAAAGTAGCTGAAACAATTTATATTCCCACTAGTAATGTCTGAGAACATCATTAACTCCACATCTTCACCAGCATTTGCTGGTTACCAGTCTAGTTACCAGTCTTTAATTTTAGCCATTTTAGGAAGTATGTAGTGTTACCTCATTGGGGTTTGATTTTGTCTATCCTGATGGTTAGAGATTTGGGAACAGTTCTAGATTCCAAGATTTAGCTGTAAGTGGTGGCACACCCCTATAATCCTAGCTACTTGGGAGGCTGAGGAAGGATCATCACAAATTCAAGGCCAACTAGGCAACTTAATGAGAGCCTATCTCAAAATAAAACTAATAAAATAAATAAAAGAGCTGGGGAGATGAGAATGTGGCTCAGTGGTAGAGTGTCCCTGAGATCAATACTTGGTACTGCAAAAAATTACATATAAATTTGGCAACTTCCCTAATCATTTTTCTTGTTGCAGGGGCATTTTGGTGACCTCTGTGATGTACTACTTCACATATAATTTATTATTGTCAAATAGTGTTATTTTGCTAGTTGGTTAAAGTGTAGAAAATTTACCTTCATCTGTATGCTCATTGAGGTCTATCAGAGGTTCAGCAGATAGAAAATATATTTGTTCTACTCAAAAGGGTTCAGAGAGGTGTGTTTGGCCACAGCTATAGGTCGTTAATTAGCCTGATATGCTACTTTGGGTTTTATTTATTTTTCTTGAGTAAAGGATACAAAGGATCACAATGGTTTTGCCAGTGAGTGACCCAATTAATACTTCAGACCTATTAAATCTTTCATGTGCATCTCATGAATATTTAATGTGTATTTGGCCCTTCTTTTCCTTCCCAGTTATGCTTAATAATCATATACTCTATTTGGTTCATTTATGTTTATCCTAACATATTTCACAAATTATGTGTTTCTATATTTCATATATTCCTTTTCCTTACTTTCTAGAACAGAATTGAATATTTATGAATAGCACAGCAAAGATGCATTATAACAAACAACCACAAATAAGGATGAAACATCTCTAAATATACTCATTGGAAGTATCCCAACATATACTATGTGAATAAAAGCAAGTAAAGAGAATTTTACATGGTATGCTACCATTCATGTGAGATAAAAGTGCTTGTGCATTTGTATTTGAGGATGTTTTTCTGGAAGGGCGTACAAGGAACTAGTAATAGAAACTTTTAAACTTTTGTAACACACATATATAAACCTATCGAAAAATTTATTGGTTTTTGTTTGTTTGTTGGTTGGTTGGTACTGGGGATCGAACTAAAGACCTTCCACTTGTGAGGCAGGCATTGGCACTACTGAGCTAACTCCCTGGCCCTATTGTTTTAAAATTTTACTTGTAAAATACCAAATGATTTTTCTTTTTCTATATACAGGTATCACAATGGCAGAGCAACTAAACCTTCCAGAAAATACAGATGAATGGACAAAAGAGGATGTAAACAGGTGGTTAGAGAGTCATAAGATTGACCAAAAACATAGGGAAATTTTGATGGCACAAGATGTGAGTGGAGCAATCTTGAAGTGGCTAAATAAAAGCCATCTTGTTGATATGGGCATAACACATGGACCAGCTATCCAAATAGAGGGACTATTCAAAGAATTGCAGAAAACATCTTCTGAAGATCCTATTCAGACATCCAAGAGGGAGAAAAGCAGTAAAAATATTCCTACAAAGCAATCTTTGATGCAAAAGGAAGGTAGAGAGACTTCAAAGCAAAAGCAAAAGGACAAAGAGATCTCAGATATGGATAATGCTTCTAAAGTGAGTCCAGCTGCCAAACAGTCTAAATCACTAAAAAATGAGCCCATGGAAAATCCACCAGATGACATGCCACAACCAACATGTACCCCATATCCTTTTAATACATTCAGTGATCCATATCGCTATAAATTGCATTTCATCCTGCAGCCTGAAACAGGACCACAAAATCTTATTGATCCAGTACATGAGTTCAAAGCACTGAAAAATACTGAAACAGCCACAGAAGAGGATATTAAGATGAAATTTACCAATGAGACCTTCCGTTTTGCTTCAGCTTGTATGAATTCACGTACCAATGGCACTATTCATTTTGGAGTTGAAGACAAACCCCATGGCAAAATTGTTGGCATAAAAGTCACCAGTGTCACCAAAGAAGCCCTAATTGACCACTTCAATTGGATGATCCATCAGTATTTTGAAGCACATCAGGTCCAACAAGCAAAGAAGTGCATCCGAGAACCAAGATTTGTAGAAGTTTTACTGCCAAATAGCACTGTATCTGACAGATTTGTTGTTGAGGTGGATGTTGTTCCACAATTCTCTGAATGTAAACATGACTATTTCCAGATCAAAATGCAAAACTGTAACAACAAAGCATGGCAACAAAGTTCAAAATACTCAGTCTTTGTGCGAGATGGTCCCAACTCTAAGAACATCTTAAAAAATAAAGCTGATTTTAAAGCTTTTCAGTTAGATTTAAAAACAGTGGCAGTATCTAGAAAAGAAGCAGAAGAAAAATGCAAACAAAAACCAAATAAAAACAGTAGTGAGGGATCAAAGCTGGTTACTCTGTTGACAGGAAATGAAGACTTATTAGATAATTCATACTATGACTGGTACATTCTTGTAACAAACAAATGCCATCCAGATCAAATAATACACTTAGATTTCATAAAGGAAATTAAATGGTTTGCTGTGTTAGAGTTTGATTCTGAGTCCAAGACAAAAGGAGTTCTCAAATCTTTCAAAGAAAGCCGAGCAGCAAGCCTACACTCTCCAAGTCAATTCATAGAAGAAAAAATCACATTAAATGAGAAGATTTCTAGTTTGAATCTTTACCAGAAACCCAGCTGGATTTTCTGCAATGGCAGGTCAGACCTTGACAGTGAAAAATATGAACCCTTAAATCCAGTTGCCTGGCAAAAAGAAAGAGCTTCTGAAGTCAGGAAACTGGTTTCATTTCTTACACATGAAGACATAATGCCAAGAGGGAAGTTTTTGGTGGTATTTCTATTACTGTCTTCTGTGGATGACCCAAGGGATCCCCTCATTGAGACATTCTGTGCCTTCTACCAAGATCTCAAAGGAATGGAAAATATATTGTGTATTTGTGTAAAATCAAACATATATCAGGAATGGAGAGACCTACTTGAAGCAAGATTAACAAATAAGAAAGATGAACTATCAGACAAGTGTATTTCTGCTTTAAATCTTGAACAGATAAACGGCACTATTCTTAAACTAAAATCTGTAACTCAGTCTTCAGAGAGACTTTTGCCATCTATTTGTTCATCTACTGTCCTTCTGAAAAAGGAAGAAGATATGACTGCTCTGGAAATTCTCTGTGTAAATGAATGTGAAGGTACACTCTTACACAAAGACAAAAATAAGTTACTGGAATTCAAGGCTTCAAAAGAAGAAGACTTCTATCGAGGTGGCAAAGTATCATGGTGGAACTTCTACTTTTCTGAATACTATTTCTCACCTTTTGTCAAAAGAGACAGATATGAAAAACTTGAAGAAATGATTCAAAATGCTGCAGATTCTTCTAAACCAATATGTGCCAAAATCATTCATTTGTTCCATCATCCAGGCTGTGGGGGCACTACCTTGGCCATGCATATTCTGTGGGAACTAAGGAAGAAATTCAGATGTGCTGTACTGAAAAACCAGACGGTGGATTTTTCTGAAATTGGAGAACAAGTGACTGATTTAATCACCTATGGGGCAACAAATAATCAGGAATACTTACCTGTACTGCTCCTTGTTGATGATTTTGAAGAACAAGATAATGTCTATCTTTTGCAGAGTGCCATTCAAAAAGCTGTAGCTCAAAAATACATTCGATATGAAAAACCTCTAGTAATCATCTTAAATTGCACAAGATCACAAAATCCTGAAAAAAGTGCAAAGATCCCAGATAGTATTGCCCTAAAACAGAAACTGACCTCCAAAGAACAGATAGCTTTTGAGCTTAAATTGAAAGAAATTAAAGAACAGCATAAAAACTTTGAAGATTTTTATTCCTTCATGATCATGAAAACAAATTTTAATAAAGAATACATTGAAAAGGTGGTCAGAAATATTCTGAAAGGACAGAATAAGTCCACCAAGGAAGCAAAGCTTTTTTCTTTTCTGGCTCTTCTTAATTCATATGTGCCTCATACCACCATTTCACTATCACAGTGTGAGATGTACTTAGGAATTGCAAACAAGACAGCTTTCTGGGGAACAGAAAAGTTTGAAGACAAGATAGGCACCTACTCTACAATTCTAATAAAAACAGAGGTGGTGGAATGTGGAACCTACTGTGGAGTGCGCATCATTCACCCTTTGATTGCAGTCCTCTCCCTGAAAGAATTGAAGAAAAGCTATGATGTGGATAAAAGTCAAATTGTGCTGGATATGCTAACAGAAAATTTGTTCTATGATACTGGCTTAGGAAGAAGCAAATTTTTCCAAGATATGCAAACACTACTGCTCACAAGACAGCGGAATGAACAAGAAGGTGAAACAGGAACCTGGTTTTCCCCTTTTATTGAAGCATTACATACAGATGAAGGAAATGAGGCAGTTAAAGGTGTGTTGTGCCAAGGTATCGAGAGGTTTAAACCAAATGCATTCATTTGCCAAGCCTTGGCAAGACATTTCTACATTAGAGAGAAAGACTTTAACAGTGCTCTTTATTGGGCAAATGAAGCAAAAAAGATAGAACCTGACAACTCTTATATCTCAGACACACTGGGTCAAGTATATAAAAGTAAGATTAGATGGTGGATAGAGGGCCCTGAAAGAAACAGGGACATTTCAGTTGAGGATCTAACCGATCTTTTGGAATTAGCAGAACATGCCTCAGATGCATTCAAAGAATCTCAACAGCAAAGTGAAGATAGAGAATATGAAGTGAAGGAAAGATTGGGTCAGAAGTCAAAAAGAAGGTATGACACTTACAATATTTCTGGTTACCTAGGGGAGATAGAAGTGGGGCAATACACAATCCAGATTCTCCAGCTGGTTCCTTTTTTTGACAAACAAAATGAACTCTCTAGAAGAGCTATGATCAATTTTATATCAGGAAGTGGTGATATTCCAGGGGATCTAAATGAATTTAAATTAGCTCTCAAGAAATTTATTCCTTATCTTACTACTTTGCGGTCCTCTTTAAAAAAGTCCTTTGATTTTTTTGATGATTATTTTGTACTTCTAAAACCCAGGAACAACATTAAGCAAAATGAAGAGGCCAAAACTAGGACAAAGGTAGCTTTATATTTTAGGAAATATATAGATGTATTTGGTCCATCAGGAGAATCACAAAACAGAGATCTTGAATCAAAGCTCAGTTTGCCACTTCAAGTAGAGAGGAATCGGAGAAGCTTAGAAGCTTTAAAAGCAGACAAGTTTTCTGGGCTTTTAGAATATCTTATCAAAAGTCAGGAAGATGTTGTAAGCACCATGGAATTTATAGTGAACAAATACACTTTTCTCCTTGAACAATGCATTGTCAGAATGCAGTTAAAGGAAAAGCAAAATTTCATCTTGGCCAACATCATTCTCTCCTGTATTAAGCCTACCTCCAAATTAGTGAAGCCAATTAAAAAACTGAAAGATCAGCTTAGAGACATCTTACAACAAGTAGGAACAACTTACAGATTTTCAGAGCCTTATTTCCTAGCTTCACTCTTATTCTGGCCAGAAAACCAACAACTAGATCAAGATTCTAAACAAATGGGAAAATATGCTCTATCACTGGAAAAGTCTTTCAGGGGACAATATAAACACATGCATCGTACAAAGCAACCAATTGCATATTTCTTTCTTGGAAAAGGTACCAATATGAACAGACTTGTCCACAAAGGAAAAATTGACCAATGCTTTGGAAAGATGCCTGATATTAATTCCTTGTGGCAAAGTGGAGATGTATGGAAGGATAAAAAAGTCCAAGAACTTTTGCTTCATTTACAGGGACGAGCTGAAAATAATAATTTATTCATAGAGTATGGAATCAATGAAAACATCACAATACCCATCACACCTGCTTTCTTGGGTCAACTTAGAAGTGGCAGAAGCATAGAAAAGGTGTCATTTTATCTGGGATTTTCCATTGGAGGCCTTCTTGCTTACGACATTGAAATTGTGTAAGACCCTGGTCTTCTTCCTCCAAGAATGTGATTTTAGTACCACCTAATTTTTTTTTAGATCCAAGACCCATACTTTAAGATGGGAATTTTATAGATATATCCCCTGGATTTTCAACCTTGTATAAACAACATTAAATTTTCTCTTATATTAGCCATATTATGAGTCCCACATAGATTATAGTGGAGAAGGAAGGAATGAGAGATGTGTGAAGGTAGCAAGTCTCTTTCTTGGTTTGAATAACACCACCTAAGCAGCTATGGATGGAATTAGTAGAGACAAGCTAGTATGTCACCCACACAAAACCCTACTATTCCCCCTAATCACCCTGCTGTGACAGTTAATCCTGATATGTCAACTCCACTGGATTAAGAAAGACTAGCAGATTAGAGGAGCACACTACTGAGTGCCTGGGTGGGGCTCAGAGGCATAGCCTTGAGTACTATAGATGGTTCCTCCCTGTTCCTCTCTGGTATTGTTCCCCTCCTCTGCTCCCTGACCACTGTGAATTAAACAGATTTGTTCTGCCACACTCTCTGCCATGATATTTCTGATTTGGGGCCAGCTGGCTATGAACTGAATATTCCCAATCTGTGAGCTAAATTAAAACTTTCCTCCTTTAAATTGTATCAGGTACTGTGTTCAGCAATAGGAAAGCTGACAAATACACCTCCCAAGGAATGGACTGAGGACAATTATCTACTTTCTTGTCAAGTGTGAAATTTTTTCAGAATAGGAAAAATTAATTTTGGTCCTAAGACATACTATCTAGAAAAAGCTTTCTTACAGAAAACAAAATCTCACACTGAGAGGTCTACTGACCAAGTAAATTATAATATATCATGTGCTTGACACTCAAGGGTCTTCCAAAATAGAGGACCAAACAGTTCTCTACAGATTACACCCACAGAAGCCAGCAGACATTACCAAAGTAGGCTGAGAATTAGATTTCTTCTTCTTGCAGTACAAGGCAGTCAAGCAATTTATCTCTAAAGCTAGTGAGCATATAAATCCCAAGCAAATAGAAAAATTCACCCAAACTCCAAGGGCTAATGAACAGAAAGGCTCCTGTGAAAAGACTAATGATGATCCAAACATACTGGCAGAGACAGATCTTGTTTCATTTGCTGTGTCCTCACGTAGATAGGCAGAAGGACAGAGGATGAACATTTCCATCATACTTCTTTTATAAAGTCATCAATCCCTTTCATGAGGGCTCATTAATTAAATCACCTCTTAGGGAGCTCTTAACACTATCACAAGGGTGACTACATTTGAGCATATGAATTTGGAGAGGACCTGTTCAGATCATAACAAAAAGTGAAATTAAAAACTTCACGGTTTATTCTTCCATAAGCCAGACGTTATTGTGTAGTGTATCTCCAATTCTGATACATTCCTGGGAAAGAAGTCTCTCAGAAATTAATAGCAAAGAGAAGATCATTTCTTTTGTATAGAATAACTTATTTGTCTAAAGAAGATTATTTTATTCCTTCTTCATTTTTACAACACTTGATCCTCCAAAGTTCTTTCTGCCACACAACTTAGAATGTTCCAAAAGTGTTCTTAGGCACTGAAATATGTATAAGTTTCATTTTCTGTATTATCAAGAAACTCATCTCCAATTAAAATGTGTACTATTATTCTGTATTCTTTTTTATATTTTAAGAGTTCAATATGTAAGTACACCACCATCATAATATAGCCAAATTTCAATTTATATTACAGCCTGTGTAGCTTGACAGCCCTATGCTACCTCTGAAAACACCCAAGCAAGTCAAAAGTACCTTTTGTTTCCTTAGTGGAAAGAGAGAATTTTTACCAAGAAATCCAAAAACTCATCCTTGATATGTTATCATTATCTCTTCCCAATTGCTGTAAATAGGGGTATGTTAGTAGTTCACTTAGGATGAGCATCAAGGTTAAAGTCTTGATAAGAAACATAACACATTTAAAATGAGTCATTTGAGCTGAAGATGTAGATGTAGCTCAGCTGTAGAGTATTTGCCTAGCACGCATGAGGTCCTGGATTCAATTTCCAACACCACAAAATAATATCAAATGAAAAGAAAGCATTTGAGGAGAGTTTAATAAAGGAATTATTTGTAAGAGCATGGTATGGGATAGAGAAATATCAAGGGATAAATCATGCTCCAGGACTAGCTAATAATATCAGGAGACCCTACTCTCACTATGCATAAAGGAGCAAGAGAAGAGTACTTTTAACAGAAGAAAGAGCTTTCTGGAAAAGGCTGCCTAATAGGAGTCATGATCTTTAATTGTGGGAAGCAGCTGGTCTCAGGTGTCTTGCAAGAAAAAAAGCACTGGAGGAATCAATAACAACCTCACTCTTCTCCCTCTAATCTCCTGCTGTGCTTCCCATTGGCCCAAATTCAACCAGAAACCAGAGGGCAAGGGGGATAAAATCCATAAGGGCCAGCAGGGTACAAAAAAGAGAGACATCCATAGAGGTACAAACAAGATACCCAGTGCCATATCCCTGAAATTCTAATTTCTACAACCATAGCCAACACCATGTAAGATGGCATTGACACATGAACTTAAAAAGTAAATTCCTTTCACTACCTTAAAGTGATAATGACAACTTAACTCAGTTGTGATCTTTACTCATTCATCTAATCGCTTTCTGATTTTTAGTAAAGCAATTGAAGTTTGCCCAAATGGTGGATTTCAGAGCCCAGCACCTAAAGCTATTGGTCAATTAAACTCTCCTCCATTAGAAATCTGTAAACTGCATTCTTATGGTTGTCACAAACATAAATAAAACATTTCAAATGTAGGATATAAATGGATCACATTTACTACTTAATGGTTGCATGCTTTAAAACTAATTGAATTTTGTCTGTTTTTAGCTATCATTCCTAACATCTACCTGCTTCCAATTTATAGAAGTTTTGTGCATATTTCAGAAGAGCTTTGAGCTCCAAAGAAAGGGGTTTACTTTCAACCATCCTTATACCACATGGAAAGTTTTCAGATGTATTTGAACATGGTATGCAAATTCTTCAAGATAGGAAATGAGAAGAGTTCTGTTCAAGATAGCTCAACTGCATTCTCTTATACTGATGTTTTTATTGTTATTGTTGTTGTTATTATTGTTTTATGTTTATATGTTATATTCTTACTCCCTTGGGGATGCTATAATAATATTCTAAGGTTAAAATTTTGTTTCACCTTTTCACAAGATTTTTTTTAAAGTTCTGTTAGTCCAAATCCACAAAAAAGCAGATGCCAAAAGAGAAATAAATGTCCAAAGATCCTTAGCTTGAGTGGGGCTTTGGGTTTGATCTTCAGCACTGGAAAGAAAAAGTGCAAGAAAAAGTGCTATTAGGGAGAAAGCCTAGGAGTGAAAATTGGGGATCTGATCGACATGACTATTTCTAACCATTTCTAACCTTCCTTCTCTCCTTCACTTGGGCTGTCTATATATTTTTGTCACTAACTACTGATACATATAGATATAGATAGGTAGGTAGATAGATAGAGCCATGTAAATGGAGAGAGAGAGACAAGAGAGAGAAAGAGAGAGAGAGAGAGATTCACATACTTTTGATTCTGTTTCTCTGGAGAACACTGACTAATACCACCCAGGAACAAAAACGTCAACCATCAAAGGAGTTCTATGTCTCCCAAAACCATCTTTTCTTAGTATGCTTGTTGTGATCAGTCTTTGGCTTAGAAGCTCATGGAATGTGTGGCCTTGTTACAAATTTTCAGTTGGATTTCAGAACCCAGCACCTAAAGCCATTGGTCAATTAAACTCTCTTCAATTAGAAATCTGCACATTGCATTCCTATGGTTGTCACAAACACTAAACACAAATAAAACATTTCAAATGTAGGATTAAAATGGATCACATTTACTAAGACAAGTTGAATGCTTATCTGAAGAGCTTTATTGTTTCAATAAATGTTTCTATAGAAAGCTCTAAGCTTTTTCTGAAGAAAAAGAAACCTTACCATTAATACAAAATCATGATATAGAAAAAAAGATATATAACTATACTGGGGAAGAAAGAAGCTGATCTTCACATAGTTCAAGTTTATTGCCTCATGTTAATGACTAGAAAGAGAAGTAAGGATGATATAAAACAAGAAAAATTAATGTTATGGCTTGTATCTGGATATCCCCCAAAGTCTCACGTGCTCATAGGCAGGGATTTTCAGAGCTGGCTGGATCTAGGGTATGTGATACTGGGATTAAGGGTGTGTGGTACTAAATTAGCCCATTGATTGGAATTGGGTGTAGCTAAATGGATTTACTGAAGAGAGAAGTCCCATCCTGGGTATGGGTGACACCACTCAAAAGGTTTTCAGTCTGAATGAGATAAAAGGAAAAGACAGATTAGCTGCTGTTGCTGTTGCTGTTGCTGTTGCTAGCTGCTTTCTTCCTACTCAGCTTTGGACTGTTTCTCCTCTGCAATGCCTCTCTGCCATTCCACCCTGCTTTGGAGCCAGCTGACAATGAACTGAAACCTCTACAAATTGTGAACTGAAATAAAACTTTCCTCATTTAACTTGTGGGTGTCAGGTGTTTTGTCCCAGCAATGAAAAAGTAACTAAGACATTAACTATTCCCAGAAATGAGCTATTTACTGCATTCTTTTATTGTATTTCACACACCAGTATATTCTACAGTCTGAAGCAGGGCTTTAGAATTTGAAGTTTGTGAGCAAATCCACACAGAGGATAAACAATTAAAAATAATAGGCAGAAATGTAACAATAATGTTCTTTTAATTTACTTCAGCTGCATTAAATACTACATCAATAGTCTGAGTAATTAAATAATAATAAACCCTCTTGCCATTTGCATTCTCCTGAAAGCAAATTTTGACTATTTTCACTCATCCAGCAGGTTCTCTAATCTTCATAGGGTTTATTGTCCATCCTCTGGGGCATCTATTTATCAAGCCTTCCAATATACTAGGCATGCCACACTCATATGACTCAATTAGCACAATATCATCAATATAGGGGATCAAAGTAATGTTTCACAAGATGTCTAGATCTATTTAGGTGATCTATAACTAAGACCTCAAGATTTTAAAGAGCTCTGGGGCAAAACTATTAAAGTATATTGTTGTCCACTTCTGATTTTATTTTCTGATACTGGGGCTAGGATATAAAGTATTGGCTAAATAAATGATCTCATGACTTTTACTTATGGTTATAGCAAAGATGCCATATCTGTAAAGGCAGCTACAATTACAGCTACAATTTTGTTGAGTTTATAGTAATTTATTATTTAGGGGAGCTCTTATCAACTTCAGATAGTAAGTATTATAGAGATATTTTCTGACTATGATGCAATAAAGTTCAAGTGGATGATAAAATTTACTAAATTAAAAACACCTCTATAATTTATGTGGGGTATAAACTATAAATCATAGTTTAGCATGTGTAATTCCAGATAGGAGCCCAAGTCAGGAAGTTCCCAAGTTCAAGGCTAGGGATACTTAGCAAGACCCTGTCTCAAAATAAACAAAAAGCTGAAGGTATTGTAGCTTAGTCAGCATGCACAAGGCCCTTGGTTCAACCCTCAATACTGAAAAAAAAAAAAAAAATAGTAAAGAAAAGAAAAGGAAAGGAAAAGAAAAATAACCTAAATACTTGGAAATTTATAAAAGAAAAGCATGATCTAAAGAGAACATCATTAAGGAAAATTGTGTTTATAGCTAAGTAAAAATTAAAATATTACATTTAAAAATTGTGAGCTGCAGCAAAGTGTTCAAATTGTTTTATAAAGAATTTTGAACATCTATCATAATAATGTTGCATAAGGAATTGCAAAGATACTTCAGAAAAGTAGAGGAGGGAGTGAAATATCTAATAATAAAATAGGAATATGAAGAACATTGCAGAAGTTTTAGAACTGAAAATAATGATTTAAATAGAAAACTCAATCGATGGACTCAACAGCAGAATTAAGTACACAGATGAAAACCTAGTGAACTTAAAGAAAAAATAATGACAATCAGTCTGAACAACAAAGTGAAAATAGACTTAAAAATTACAAAGATTGGGGCTGGGGATTTAGCTCAGTGATTCTGGCTCCTGCCTTACAAGCACAAGGTCCTGAGCTTGATCCCAGGTACCAAAAAAAAAAATTACAAAGATTAGGGACCTATGGCACCATAATCTGCCCCTCAAATATATATATATATATATGTGTGTGTGTGTGTGTATTCATACATTTGGTGAAAATCTAAAGACAAGAGAGAAAGAATGCAGAAGTGAAAAAGTATAGAGGAAATAAATTGAAGGAAAGGAATAAAATTATAGATTTAAAAAAATTTTTTGGTATCAGGGATCAAACTCAGGACCTTGCACTTACAAGGCAGGTAGGTGCAGTGCCACTGAGCTAAATTCCCAGCCCTAGTAGATTCAAAAATTTAATTATATCCAACCAGACAAATACAAATAAAATCACACAAAGACATACTATATTTAAAGATAAAAGCAGAAATTATTGAAATTAAATTAAAAATAAAAATAGAGGAAATCAATTTTTAAAAGCCAATTATTAGAAAATATTAATAAAATTAATGAACATCTATCAAGACTGCCAGAGAGAGAGAGAGAGAGAGAGTGAGAGAGAATTGCCAATATCAGAAATGAAACAAGGATGTCATTATAGACTCTGAAGACATTAAAAAAAATTTTTTAATAACTATACACATAAATGTGATAACATAGATGAAGGTAGGAAATTCTTAGAAAATCCCAAATTACTATATCTCACCCAATATGAGATAGATCATTTGAATTGTTCTATTACTTATAAGGAAATTGAATTTGTAATTTAAAAATTTTCCTAAAATGAAGTCTCCAGGTCCAAGAGGTTTAACTGGAGAATTCTACCATACCAAAGAATTAAAGAAGAGTTTATACCTATTTTATTCCAGAAAACAGAAGAAAAGGGAACACTTCTAGTTTGTTTCAGAAACCTAGAATTATCCAGATGCTAAAACCAGACAAAGATGGTGTTTCTCCCAAAGTAGAGATCAATATGCCTAAGAACATAACCACAAAGAGCCATAACACTATTCAGGAATATATAAAATAATATACCCTAACAAGTGAAGTTTATATATGGATGCAAGGCTGGATCAATACTCAAAAATCTTATATTAACAGGCTAAAGTAGAAAAATAGCATGTTCATACCAAATAATAGAGAAAAACATGACAATATTCAACACCCATTTGTGATAAAAATATCACATAAAATTAAGAAGAGATAGATCTTTTCTCAACTTAATAAAGGCATCTACAAAAAACCTACTTTTAACATCCCATTTAGTGGGAAAGAATTGAATCATTTTCCCTAAAACTATGAACAAGGTAAATACTCTCACCACCCATCCATTTGGAAATTCAAGTTGTGCTATAAGGCAAGAAGACAATAAACAAGCATACAAATGAGAAAAGAAGATATAAATGTGTCTCTATTTGGAAATGACATCAACTTCTATTACGAAAGTACCAAAGAATCTATCAAAAAAATAAACACAAAAGTCTATAATGAATACGTGAGTTTGACAAACTCACAGGACATGGATTAAACATACAAAAAACAACTGTCTTTCTATATACAAACAACAAAAACAGTGAAATAAAATATCAATACCATTTATAACTATTCAAAAAGTGAAATACTTAAGCATAAATCTAAGAAAACTTGCATGGAACTCTTACACTGCAAACTACGAAATGGTGAGGGAAGAAATGAAAGATATAAATGAATGAAAAGACAGTATTCATGGATTAAGAGACTCAGCAAATAGACTGATGACAAGCAATGAGATTGACGCAGTAATAGAAATTACCAAGAAAGGCTCAAGATCCAATGGAATTACAGCTGAATTTTCCAGACCTTTAGAGAATTAACATCAGTGTTCCTCAAACTTTTTCATGTACTTGAAAGATAAAGAATGCTTCAGACTTATTCCACAAAGCCAGAATTACTCTAATACCAAAAGCAGATAAGGACTCAACAAAAAAAGAAAAGTACAAGCCAATATCCTTGATGAACTTAGATACAAAAGTCCTTAATAAGATGCTTTCAAACAATTTAACAGTTCATTAAAAAGATCATTATAACACATGCAAGGTAGATCTATCCTAGGGATTCAGGATGGTTCAGCATATAGAAATAAATAAGGGTAGTATACCACACAAGTAGAATCAAAGACAAAGATCACATGATCATCTCAATAGACACACAAAAAATTCTTTCACAAAATCCAACATCACATCATCATGAAAACAGATGTAAAAGAAACTTACCTCAAACTGATAAAAGCCATGTATGACAAATCTACAGTCAATATCATACTATATGGTGAAAAATTGAAATCATTTCCTATAAAATGAGAAACAAGACAAAAATGTCCTCTCTCACTACTCCTGCTCAATATAGTATCTGAAACTTTAGCCAGAGAAATCAGTCAAAAAAAGAAAAAAGAAAAAAGAAAGAAAGAAAGAAGATACAAATGGGAAAGGAAGAAGTCAAATTATCCCTCTTTGCAGATGTTTTGATTCTTTATATATAAGACCAAAAAATCTCCACAAAGAGGCTTTCAAATCTGATAAACAAATTCAAAATGATGGCAGGTTGCAAAATTCCAAACAAAATTTAATTGCACTTCTGTACACCAGAAAGAACCCACCCAGTAAGAAACCAGGAAACAATTCCATTTACAATAGCTTCAAAAAATTGTATACCTAGGAATCAACCTAAGCAAGGAGATGAAAAACTTCTTTAATGAAAATTACAGAACTCTGAAAAAAGAAATTCAAGAGGACATTAGAAATGGGAAAACATCTTGGATTGCCAGAATTAATATTGTTTAAATGGTCATAATACAAAGGGGATCTATAACTTAATGCAATTCCTATTAAAATACCAACAACATCCTTCACAGAACTGGAAAAAATTGTAAAATTCATATAAAAACAGGAAAGCCATCTTGAGAAAAAAAGATCAAAGCTGGAAGCATCAGAAGGCCAGATTTCAACTTACCCTACAAAGCTATAGTAAGGAAAAGCAACGGACCTGGCACAAAAACAGACATGTAGACAAGTAGTATAGAACAGAAGACACAGAAACAGTCCCATGCACCTACAGCCATCTGATCTTTGACAAAGGAACCGAAAACACTGGAGGAAAGACAGCCTCTTTAATCAATGACGTTGGAAATACTGGCTATCCACATGTAGATGATTGAATCTAGACCCATAACTCTCACTTTGTACTAAAATCAAATCAAAATGCATGAAAAACCTAGATAGAAAAACAGAAATTCAAAACTGCTGCAAGATTACACTGGGGAAAAACTTGCAGCCACAGACACAGGCAAAGACTTCCTTCAATATCATAAGAAATAATACAAAGGGTCAACAAATGGGATTATATAGAATTAAAATCTTCTTCATAGGAAATCAACAGAATGAAAAGAAAACCTACAGATTGAATATAATGCTTTATACAGAAATTAATTCAAACTGGATCATGCATTTATAGAATTTTATATTTTTATAATTTTATGAGATTATAAACCTTCAGAAAAAAAACACTAAAGACAATTCTTCATGTCTAGAGCAAGGTAAAGAACACTTAGACTTGACACCAGAAGTAAAATCCATTTAAAAAATAACAAATGGGACTTAATAAAATTTTAAATTTTTTTATTTGTTCCAGTTATTGAATCCAAGGCCTTGAGCATGTTGAGCATGCTCTGTAGTGTACTGAGCTACATTCTCTGACCTTAATTATAACTTTGTACTGTGTAAAAAATGAAAAAATAAGATATGTAGTGTAAGAAAATATTTGCAAACAAGATCTAACCAAGGATTCATAAGTAGAATATACAAATCTTTAAATTTAAACATAAAAAACAACACAATTCAATTAGGAATGTGTAAAGGTCAGGAAAAGACATTTACCAAACAGCATATACAGATGACAAAATATGCTCACGAAAAGATGCTGAACATTATTAGCAATTAGGAAAATGTTTATTAAAACCATAGTGTGATATAACATACCTATTATAATAGCAAAAATAAAAAATTATGTCAACACCAAATTCTTTAGGATGCAAAAAAGGTAGATTACTAATTATTTTGCAAAACATCTATTGGTACATTTTAAGTGTACATAATGATACCATTCATCACAAGGAATTTGTACCAGTACATGATTTATCTTGCATTTTCTTTTACCCCATTCCCCTCTCCTTATGTACAAAAGCTTTGTTTCCAATTTTTTTTCGATTTTCTCTTCCTTTCTTATCCCTTCTTTCCTTTCCCCCTTCCCCTTCCTTTGTTCCCCTTCTCATTTGAACAATTTCTTCTCATTTCCCAATGTCTACTGTACATTTTAGTTCTTACTTCCATATTTCTCACACCAGAGGAACAATGCGACATTTAAATGTATGTGTTTGATTTATTTCACTTAAGATTATGGTCTCCACATACTTGCTCATAGAACATGTTTAAGTAAGTGCAAAGGAACTGAAGTTATCCCCTATATATTATCAGACCATAGTGGGATGAAATTAGAGATCAATACCAAAAGAAACCACAAGAATTTCAAAAGGGCATGCAAATTGAACACACTCCTGAATAACCAATGGGTCACAAAGGAAATTAAAGAAGACATCAGATAGGTTCTACAATCAAATGACAATATCAATACAACATATCAGAAGCTATGGGAGACATTGAAAGCAATCTTAATACGGAAATTCATAGCACTGAATACTCATATAAGGAAAACAGAGCAAGCTCAATTAACACAATGCTGAACCTCAAACTTCCAGAAAAAGAAAAGCAGGACAAACCCAAAGCTCATACAAGGAAGGAAATTATAAAGATCTGAGCAGAAATCAGTGCACTGGAGACTAAGAGAATGATGCAAAAAAAATCAATGAAGAAAAGAGTTGGTTCTTCAAAAAAATAAAAAAAATTGACAAACCTTTAGCCAACCTTATCAGAAAAAGGGGGGGAAAGACCCAAATCCAAACAATTACGAATGGAAAGGGTGAAATTACAATGGACTCAGCTGAAATCCAGAGGATCATTAATACAATTTTCAAGAACCTATACACCAATAAGATGGAAAACACAGAAGAAATGGACAGATTCCTAGATATGTATGAACTACCAAAGTTGACTGAAGAAAACCTAAAAATTTTAAACGACCGAATATCAATCAAAGAAATTGAAAATTTAATTAAAAACATACCAACTAAGAAAAGCCCGGGTCCTGATGGCTTCACTGCTGAATTCTGCAAGACATTTAGAGAGGAATTATTGCCACTACTGTTTAAACTCTTCA
>NW_004624809.1:83367-94392 GCF_000247695.1 Heterocephalus glaber
TTATTAATCATGTCTTGCACTAGGAGCACAATTTCTCCTGTTATGTGAGAAATTATTTCTGATTTCATTTTTTCCAGATCCCCTTTTGTTGCCAGTTCAGGGAGTCCAGGTGGTTGAGTATCAGAGTGTTCCATTTCATTTCCCTTTGGGGTTGCTGTAGGTGTTCTGAAAGCCTGGCTTTGAGACTTATTTATGAGTTTTCTCATTTTGACTGGGGCAGGGCAGGGGGTGCTGTTGGCACCTGCGTGGATCACCTCTTCTGAGCTGGGAGAGGTGGGACAGGGGGTGGAAGCAGCAGTAGGGATGGTGGCCCAGAAGCCCCTTCCTCTGTGCCAGGAGCAGCGGGACAGAAGGCAGCCCAAAAGCCCTTTCCTCTGGGTTGGGCTCAGCGGGAGGGATGGTGGCCAGGAAGCCACTTCCTCTGAACCAGGAGCAGTAGGATGGCAGCTCAGAAGCCCCTACCTCTGGGCCCAGAGCCGCAGGAGGGATGATGGTCTGGAAGCCCCTTCCTCTGGGCTGGGAGGGGCGGGACAGAGTGTGGCCCAAATGCCCTTTCCTCTGGGCTGGGAGCAGCAGGAGAGATGGTGGCCAGGAAGCACCTTCCTCTGGACCAGGAACGGTGGGTCAGTGGCTCAGATGCCCTTACTTCTGGGCTGGAAGCGGCAGGACCCTGTACCACGGTCTAGTGGTCTGTTGTTCTCTGTGTCTTTGTAGTGTGGAAACAGGTGGCTGTACAGAGGAGTGAGGGGGGTGTGTCCAGTGGATTGCTGCTGGGGATGATTCTGCGTGTTCCGCACAAAGGGCCTGATCTTTCTATTTGTAACAATGGGGTATTGAAGTCCTTCATTACAATTGTATTAGTGCTTATATGACTTTTCATGTCTGTTAGTATTTGTTTTATATATTTGGGTGCACTGCTTTTTGGTGCATATATATTTATGACTGTTATCTCTTCCTCTTGAATTGTTCCCTTTACAAGGATGTAGTGACCTCCTTTGTCCTCTTAATCAGTGTTGGCTTGAAGTCCACTTTGTCTGCAAATAAAATAGCTATAGTTACTTTTTTCTGGGTTCCTGTCACATGGAATATTATTTTCCATCCTTTGACTTTCAGTCTATGAATTTCTTTTTGAATTAAATGTGTTTCTTGTATGCAGCATATTGTTGGATCTTCCTTCTTGATCTATTCTGCTGTCTGTTTCTTTTGATTGGTGAATTGAAACCATTAACATTGATGGTTATAACTGATATTTACTGACTTATCCCTGTCATGTTATGTTCCCATTGTTGGCTGCCTCCTTTCCTTCTCTGTTAAATTTCTTGCCTTGTTTGATGGATTCATTCTCTTGGGGTTCATATAGTTGTAATCCTTGTTATCTCTTTCTAGAATATACTTCAGAGCACTTTGGAGTGCTGGTTTGGTGTTCATGAGTTTCTTCAGGTGTTCTTTGTCATGGAAGTGTCTTATTTCTCCATCAGTTTTGAAAGATAGTTTTGTGGGGGAAATCAATCTGGGTTGGAGGTTGTTTTCCTTTGGGGCTTGAAATACTTCACTCCAAGATCTCCTTGACTTGATAGTTTGTGTTGAGAAGTCTGCTGTAATTCTGATGGGCTTTCCTCTATAGGTAATTTATTTATTTTCTCTAACAGCTTTTAATATTCTATTCTTGGGCTGAATTTCTGGAATCTTGACTATTATATGTCTTGGGGAAGATTTTATTTTTATCATGGCTAACTGGAGTTCTATATGCCTCACTTATCTGTATATTGAATTCTTTTTCCCTGTTTGGGAAGTTTTCTGCCATTTCTTCCATGAACAGGTTTTTTATGTCATTTGTGCTATCTCCTAATTTTTCAATGACTACAATCAATCTTATGTTCTTCTTTGCATCATCTAGCAGCTGCTGAATTGATTTCTCATGATCCCTTGCTATTTCTAAGAAATTTTTCTTTTCATGGTTGCTAACCACAATCCTGTTTTCTATATCTGATATTCTGTCCTCACATTGCCTCATTCTGTTGCATATACTTTCAATGGAATTTTTAATCTCCTGGATATCTGTTTATATTTGTTTTATGGATTCCATTGCTTTCCTATGCTGGGTGTTCATGGTTTCCATCATTTTGGTGAGTTCCTCTATTTTTTTTAATCTGTATCTGCTTTAGGGTCATTAAGCATGTCTTTCATTCTGGTCACCATCTCTGTAGTTATTTGAGAAGTTATTTGTGCTTTAAATTCTTTTAGAACTTCCTTCATCTGCTTTTTTACTTCCACTGTTACCATTTCACAGAGTCTAGGTGTGTGGCTTTTGGATTGCTCCACCTCATTGTTCCCTGGGTTTGCCTTTGGTGAGCTGAAAATCGGGGGGGGGGGGCAGTGAATCTTATTTAAGTGCCTTCTCATTTTCTAATTTTCTTTTTAGTTTAATTCCTGGGTTGATGCTTGTAGATTCCTTATGGTGAGTAGCTTTATTGTCAGTATTCAGAACCCTTAGAAAATGACTTCTCAGAAGTGTCCTCCAGGTGTATCTGGCTTTTGGGTTTTGAATCTGTTGCAAGAGCCTACCTCTTCAATTAATTGGGGATGAGAAGTTTCTGCCTACTTGGCCCAGTTCCCAATTCTTTGGCACTAATGTATAGTATTTTTTTAAGACACTTAGGCAATCTCAGTCTTGGTATACCAGGAAGAATAACTGATTAGCACAATTGCGTCACCTTGGCCAAAATAGTACAATCAGTAATAACAATAGCTTAAAACACAGCCTAAAAAATGGCAAACTGTGGTAACTATTAATTTGCCACTTTTAACCATCTGAACTAGATTTGTGGTTATATAGCAAAATCTAGAACACTCCAGAAAATTGTATGCAATATATAAGTCCTCAATGTGGCAATTTTACCCTAAGGGGAGAAGATTTAGAAGGGGCTAGAAGGGCAAATAGAGAAATGGATGAGTTTAGAAGCAAGGCTGGAGGACACAAGATCATACACACTTTGAGAAATTGATGAAGAAGACAGGAGGGAAAGAGAGAAAGAAGAAATAAAAGCAGGCACAGAACAACCACCAAAAAAAGACTAGAAACTACATTCACACTCATGTAAAAAGAACTAACAATCAAGAAAAAATAAAACAGAACAAAGACAAAAACCAGAAAAAGGGAAAGAAAAGAAAAAAGTCCAATTCAAGGTGTGTCTCTGCTGTCACTGGCAGAAATCACAGGCAGAGTCCAGATCTGAACTGTTAAGTCCCAGAGAGTCAGCTGTTGATCAATGATAGGGTTGTAGATAATCCCAGCAAGCCTGAACCCTCAGTTCTGAACCCTCTGTGACCAGATTTGTTGAGTCTGCCACAGTCCATGTGCCTCCTGCTGGTTTGAACTCCATCCCTAACCTCCTACTGACTTGAACTCAGCACTCTCACCACTACCTCTGGGAGCCACTAGATGGAGCCAGCCTGTAGCTGTTCTGCATTCTGAGCTCAATTCTACCCTCTCCAGTATTGGCTACTGACCAATCTCCCTCTGTTGGGTGATGTCTGAACTGAAATAACTCACCAGCCACTGCAGTCCACTGTGTCCACTGCTTCATTCCACTGATCCCTTTCTCCATTGAGGCCTCTGCAGTCGCCAGTAGTCACTGTGTGTCTGCAGGTTCAACCTGCCCTTCTCACACCATGAGTCTGGACTCTGAACAAAGCACCTGCCCCCTCCCTCTTTGTCATTGAAGTCTCTTTCTTGGCTCTCCCCATGGACTTCAATTCTTACTTCAGATCCTCCCTGGATCCCAGAAACCCATTTTCCTCCTTCTCTTCCTCATTCCTCTATATTCCAATGTCTGGACACCAAGTCCCAGAGAGGCTCTTTTTTGGCTAAGAATAGGTTATTAATGCAATACAGATGAATTATAAAATGATATAGTTACTCTGGAAAAGTTTGGAAGTTTCTCTAAAATCAAAAGGTGAGGCTATCATACATTTCTGCAATTGTAGTCCCAAGAATTCAATAAAAGGAATGAAGAAATGACCATTATTTACACATAAAAACCTGCTTGTAAATGTTTAAAATAGCTTTGTTGATAATATTCCCAAACTGGAAACAAACTAGATGATGTCTTTCAACAAGGAAATTGTTAACCAAACTGTAGAACATCTATACTATGAAGTATTAAAATGAGATGAACCATGGATACATACAACTTAGAAAGATCTTCAGAGAACTGGTAGACTGAAGAAAGTAAAAGCAAAAGTTATCATAGTGAGGGATATGGCAAAATAATAGACATGGAGAACAGATTAGTGGTTGCCAGTAATCCAGGATCTGGGGAAACAGGGAGAAATAGAGGTGTGGTTATAAAAGAACAATGGAAGTGATGTTTTTCATGATGGTATTGTTCTGTGTATCTTGATTGTAACAATGTCAATATCTGGCTTGTGATTTTTTTTTTCTTTTGGTACTGGGGACCAAACTCAGGTCCTTGCACTTGAGAGGCAGGCAGTGGAACCACTGAGCTAAATCCCCAGCCCTGGCTTGTGATTTAATACTACAGCTTTATAGATATTTGCACTAGAGGAAACTATGCAAGGGATATTCTACAACTCTGTAAATTATTTCTTATAACTGCATATGAATCCCCCCTCCCAAAAAATTTTAATTAAGAAAAGATAACAACAGAGTAATATTAGTAATTTATACCTACAAGTTTGAAAATGAGTAAATTAACAAATCATGTATATGAAATATGTATTCATGTATTATTTATAGTTTCCTAAAATTGTTTTTCAAATATGTCTAGTTTATATTGTCTTTATGGGAAGGCATTAAAGTATGGCATCGATTTCCTTAATAGTAATAGTATTATAGACAGCTAAGTTACATAAAAATATTATAGGCAATCAGACAGGACTAGGCCTTCAAGGGAGTCAGTGCAGAGGGTGAGAACACATTACAACTGTGGCCAGAGGAACATCTCTTGGAGGCCAGCCCTCAAGATAAAGACAGAATGACAGACCTGCATACCTCCTCGAGGGATAAGAAAGTGATATCACGAGGTCAAATAAAGTCTAGATAGACAGTAGTCACCTTGGTGGGTAACCAAGACCTCTGGATCCATCCCTTCCTAAAAAATGTCTTTGTTCTTTCTATGTACACTTGCTACATGGCCTCCTTCCACATTAGATCAATATAAACTAAAAGGCTATACTTAAAATATTGGTTGATACCCACATTGTACCCACCTCATGATTTTCCTCTATAAAGCTTCCTTTGAGAAGTAGGTTCATTGGTAACCCATTTTCAGGTCCCCTCCTGTCTCACAGGAGCTATCTCCCTCAATAAAGTTTTCCTACTCTTAACCTCCATTGTTTCTCAAAATTCATTCTTCAGTTTTGGGGAATACAAATCTGTGATATCTGATATCTACCAGATTTAAGCCACATTTATTTCCCCTATATCATTTGGAGGTCCCACCAAGATAATTAGAAGAGTTTGCTTTGTTTCAAGGATTTTGGCTTGTGACTCATTTAGATTATCAGAAATTGTCATCCTTGTTTGTGAATTGCTTACGCTTTGGATTCTTATGTATTCTCTTTTTTATGCATTGTTTCTCGTTAAAATGACGATAAATTTAAGTTGAGAACATGGGACGATTATGATGTTTCTTTGATGGAACATTTTACTTTTGTGGGCTAGGTCTTGTATTCCTGTTTTGTATATGCTGCATTTAGACATACTAGTTGTCGAATTTATTGGTGCTCTTTGCTTGATCTGTTTGACTTGTTTTGACTGTTGTAGTTTATTATCTTATCTTACACATCAACTCTAGGGAAAAATAATGTTAGAGCATCTCCTTTGTTTGTTTTTTTTTTTTTGGTACCAGGAATCGAACTCAGGACCTTATGCTTGTGAGGCAGGTGGTGGAACTATTGAGCTAAATCCCCAGCCCTAAAGCATCTCCTTTGATACTAACCAAAATGTGAATTTATGAAATGCTGTACAATGGGTCTTTTTATGAAATCTAGTTTATATTTAGGAAATACACATGCCTATTAATAAATCACAGGACTCTAACTTCTAGTTAAAAGGCAATAAGTAGGCAGCAGTTCTTAAGTCTTGGAGAATGGGTTTCACTGGGACAGTCTTTTCTGATCCTCCTCTCTATACTTTAGAGGGGATCAACATTCCTCTTCTGCCTCAGTTTCCTTTCAGGTCTTATCTTCAACTGCTGAAGAGTCAATCTTACCTCTTAATATTCCCCACTCTCATCTTTTCAGGCTGAGGGAAAAGACTCATGGAAAATTATCTCAATAACTTACCTTGAGCATGAGAAGAAAAGATTTCCTTCTTCTGATCTTATTTTTTATGTTTTCCTGTCACTTTATATTTTTCTTTTTAGAAGTATATTTCTGCTAAAGATTAGAGAGAGAGGAACCCTGGACTATCTCAACCTTTCCCACCTATCCAACAACTAAGAACTTTTAAGTTGAGTCCATAGAAAATGAGCATTTTCTAATGCCAGTGATAGAGAAGTCATCTTAGATGAGAACACATACCCCTTTTCTGGGTCAGATGAGACATTGAAATTTTGCCCATCCAGGAAAATACATGTAAAAGTGATGTTCTGGCTTAGTGTTCTGGCTAGTCTCCCAGTTATGGGAAACTGAACCTGAGACCCTGTGGACAGAATCAATTTCTGGGTGAGACCAAAAGGAGCTATTTCCTCAAATATAATATTTAATGGACCAAAACACATTCAAGAGAGAATCCCTAACCTCCTGGTTTGCACTCTCTCTCTCTTTGTAGGCCTGGTTCTCAGCCTTTATATGTGTATGAGAGGGAAGTACTTTCACTAATGTATAAGTTGTGGTTGCTGGACGATGGGTACAGGTTTTAACCTGTGAGCCTCATAAGTGTGTTGCTAAAGAAGACTGCCTGGGTGATTAGGTAGAGAGCACAAATGTCATGGGGGCTTCTTTGCCCTAGTGCCCACAGCAGGATTTTTCTGAGTCATTACGTGCCTCTATTTATCTCTGGAGTGATCTCTTTTTCAGGCTGGGAAGTGTTCCAATAACTTCCAATTTGCTCTTTGATTTTTCCCCCTCACTCTCTTTCAAAGATTTGGAAAACAGTTGTTCAGGTCTCTTGATTATTGGTTCAATTTTTAGCAATGCTTCCTTCTTTAAATATGACTGTTACAGCTGGAATCAATTATACCTTGTGCTTTCAGAAGCACATGCTGGAGTTAGGAGTGTAAGTTTCTGGAGAAGGTAGACATCAGCATTAGTAAGAGTGACTAGTTTGACTGGTCCTATCTTCTGATCACTCTCCAGATAGCAACTGCCTGCTCTGGACCAAGTCTCCTTGAAGGATCCCTTGAGAGGATATAGAAACCAAGTAGAGAATAAAATGAACACCTATTTTCCCCTTGCTTCAGATGGGAAACTCAATGTCAAATTCTCTTGCTCCTTTAGAATATATTCTTAAGCACTAAAAATTGTTTGATCTTTGCATATTAAGAAAGAACTGTTTAATATTTTGCTGCACTTGCGCATGGCCTGCCTACCCCCTAGAGACAAAATGGAATACAGAGGAAAGTGTTGATTATGGTATTATTTCACAACTAAAATTATACTATGGGAGAGATAAAATGGTCAAAATTACCTTCTGTTCAGACTTTCTTTGCATTAAGAGATAAACCTTACTTATGTTCAAAATATCAATATAAGCCACAGGAAAACCAGATACTTCTGGCCCTTAAGGCATAGTCAGATATATCTACTATCATTGACCCTGAGGTTTCCCTCACTTTCCCTTCAGGCTCTAAGGGTGAGACTTTTAAGCCAACTTTAATTGAAGTCTCTACTGGGCCATATCCATCTCTTTGGTTGTGTTCAAGCTCCTCAAGGACAGTGTCCCTTACAGGAGGAAGAGAATTTGGCCCTACCTGTGTCTATGTGTACTTGTCTCTCAGTGACCTCAAATAGATTAAACACGATCTGGAAAGGTTTTCAGATGACTCTGATAAGTACATTGAGGTCTTTAGGGGACTTACTTAGACCTATGAGCTAGACTGGAAAGAGGTAATGGTACTCTTAAATCAAACATTGACTTCTAATGAGAAACAAGCAGCACTACTAGCTATTATTATATTGGGAGATAAATATCATATTGTTAATTTTAGAAGGCCAGAAGATAAATAGCCAGGGGAACAGCTAATTCCTACTAGAGCCCAAGCAGCCTCTACACAAGATCCCTACTGGCCTACCTACCAGATGGGAGATTAGAATAAGAAACATCTTTAAACATGTATTCTTAAAGGTCTAAGAAGGACAAGAACTAAGCCTTTCAATTATTTTAAATTGTCAACTATTCATCAGGAGAAAGATGAGAAACCCTTTGCCTTTTTAGATCATTTACATGAGGCATTGATAAAACAATCACGCAGGGCTCCTGATTCAGTAAAAGGCAAATTATTCTCAAAGACAAGTTTATTACCCAGTCAGCTTCAAATATTAGGAAAAAGCTACAAAAGATGGCTTTTACTCCAGAAAGCTCACTTGATACATTAGTGAGAATTGCCTCATCAGTATTTTATAATCAAGACCAAGAGGAAGCCAAAGGGAGAAAACAAAGAGACCAAGAAACAGTGGCTACCTTGGTTGTAGCCTTAAAAGAAATAGACTCTAAGTCTGATTCTTGGGGCTCCAGAAAGAGTTCAATGACTTAATTCACCTGCTACCACTGTAGAAACCCAGGCTACCTTAGGAGGGACTATGATAAAAACCATCATGACCAAAGGCCTCCTGAGCTATGCCCTGATTACAATGATGACCATTAGAAGTCAGACTACCCCCTGAGATGGATGTTCTACATATCTTACCAGCTGGCTCAGCCAGACTAAAGGGCCCCAGGGCACTCTCTACCTTCTCCCTCTGGCCAGAATGTCATCTCCATGGAAGAGCCCTGGGTAATCATGATTATAGAGGGAAAAAACAGCCTACTGCTGAACATTGGCATGTGTCTCTTGGTCCTTCTTTTCAACCCTGGCCTGCCTTCCAGCTGTCATATTTCAATGAAAGTCACTGGAGAGTAGGTAGGTCACTGTTTCTCACAACTCTTAAGCTGTAATAGGAACAGCTTTCTCTTCCCCCATTCCTTTTTGATTATGCCTGAAAGTTCAGCTCCCCTCCTGGGGAGAAATATCTTATCTTGTTTAAATACTGTAATATACATGCACTCAGGTCAGGTACACTGCCTCCCTCTAATGGAGACAGAAATAAATCCTAAGGTATGGGCAACTAAAGGTAAAATAAGGAGAGCAATGAGAGCTCCCTTGGTGCAAATCCATCTCAAAGATCCTACTATTTTTCTTCACTGGAGACAATACCTTCTAAGACCTGAAGTTAAGGTTGTAATCAACAACTTAAGGATACAAGGTTTCCTTACACCCTGTAACAGCCCCTGCAAGAGTCCAATCTTGAGATTTCAAAAACACAAAGGAGAGTAGAGGCTTATATAGGGCCTATGATTGGTAAATGGTGCAGTACTCCCAATCTACCCAGTAGTACCTAACTTGTACACTCGCCTTTCTCAGAGATCAGAAGACACAAGTTGGTTTTCAATGTTAGATTTAAAAGATGCCTTATTTTTTAATAACTTTATTATCAAACACACACACAAAAATTAAAACCATTCAAAGAAGAACAATGCAAGGGGGAAAAAACTACAATAATATTCAAATACAGTAGAACTCAACCAAAACAAAACTGAAAAGCATTTAAACATTTTTCCATATAACTTTAAAAAGCATCTCAAGCACCAACAAGACACCAGAGGATTTGTTTCAGAAAGATTACCAAACCAACAATGAACAAATAGTGGTCTGAAAAAAAACTCCAGTTAGCTTGCAGACTCCAAATAACCGAAGCTTCTACTGAATTTAAATTTTGATACAGTCATATGACACATGATGGAAACACAATCCAAGAAATATGTTATTAGGCCATTTCATCAGTGAGTATCCTTAATCACACTTTCAGTTTCTCACACTAGAGACACTATTTGGTATTTACACATGTGTGCCCTATTTATTTCACTTAAGAGATGGCCTCAATATGCATCCATTTAGCTATAAATGACTAGTTTCTTGTTCTTTATGGCTGAGTACTACTCCATTTTATAAAATAAAAACCACATCTTCTTTATCCAGCTTCCAGTTAATGGGCACTTGGGCTGTTTCCAAGATTTAGCTATTACAAACTGTGCCACTATACACGTGGGTGCACATATATCTCTGTGGTATCATTCTTTTAATTCTTTGGGGAAGATACCCAGCAGAGGGATAGCTGGGTCAAATGGCACCTCTGAGCCTAATTCTTTGAGGTGTCTCCATACTGATTTCCACAGTGGTTGCACCAGTCTGCACTCCCACCAGCAATGGAGAAGGGTTCCTTGCTCCCCACAACCCTGCCAGCATTTGTTATTGCATGATTTCTTAATAGCAGCAATTCTTTCTGGGGTGAAGTGGAATCACAGTGTTGTTTTCATCTGCATCTCTCAAATGACCATGACGTTGAACATTTTTTCATGTATTTATTTGCTTCTTTTACTTCTTTGTCTGAGAAATGTCTGTTCACTTCAGATGACCATTTATGAATTAGGTCTTTAAATTTGGGGGGGGTCTGATTTTTTTCAGTTCTTTATATATTCTAGATAGTAGTCCTTTGTCTGAGGTACAGTTGCTGAAAATTTTGTCCCACATTGTAAGTTGTCTTTTAGCTCTGTTGGTGGTTTCTCTTGCAGTACAGAAGCTTTTTAATAAGATAAGATCCCAGTTGCTGATTCTTTGTGCAAGTTCCCATGGCATTGAGGTTTTGTTCATAAAATCTTTTCCTATACCAATGACTTCAAGAGTTCTACCTAACTTATTTTCCAGAAAATTTAGTGTTTCTGTCTTAATATTTAAATCTTTAATCGACTTTGATCTTAATTTAGGGCATGGTGATAGGTATGGGTCTAGTTTTAATCTTTGG
>NW_004624809.1:104447-123099 GCF_000247695.1 Heterocephalus glaber
TTCCAAATGAATTTTTGGATTGTTTTCTCTAGTTCTGTGAAATATATTGTTGGAATTTCAATTGGCATTGCATTAAATCTATATAGCAATTTTGGAAGTATGGCCATTTTCACTTTATTGATTCTTCCTACCCAGAAACACAGGATGTCTTTCCATTTTCTTATATCCTGTTTGATCTCCTTTTTCAGAGTGCTGTGGTTTTCAGTGTAGAGGTCTTTTGCTTCTTTTGTTAGATTGATTCCTAGATATTTCATTTTTTTGGATGCTTTTGTAAAAGGAATTGTTTCCCTAATTTCTCTTTCAGTGAGTCTATTATTTGTATATAAAAAGGCCATTGTTTTTTGAGTGTTGACCTTGTATCCAGCTACTCTACTGAATCTGTCAATTGAGTCTAGAAGGCTTTTGGCAAGATTTTTGGGCCTTCTATGTAGAGTATCATATGTTAGCAAATAATGACAGTTTAACTTCTTCCTTTCCTATCTTTATTCCTTTTATTTCTTTCTCTTTTATAATTCCTGTGGCTAATGTGTCCAGAACTATATTGAATAGGAGTAGTGATAGTGGACATTCTTTTCTTGCTCCTGATTTTACTGTGAAGGTTTTCAGTTTTTGACCATTGAGTATGATATTGGCTGTTGGTTTTTCATATATTGCCTTAATCCAGTTGAGATAAAGTCCTCCTATTCCAATTTTCTGTCAGGTTTTTATCATGAATGGGTGTTGGATTTTGTCAAATGCTTTTTCTGCATCAACTGAGATGATTATGTGGTTTTAGTCCTTGTCTCTGTTAACACAGTGTATTACATATATTGATTTACATATGTTGAAACATCCTGTCATCCTAGGATAAATCTGACTTGGTCAGGGTGTATGATCTTCTTGATGACACTCTGTATTCTGTTTGCCAGTATCTTGTCGAGTATTTTTGCATCTAAGTTCATTAGGGAGATTGGCCTGTAGTTCTCTTTTTTCGTTGGGTCTTTCCCTGGTTTTGGAATTAAAGTAACACTTTCTTTGAGAAATGAATTTGGTATTATTGGTTTCCTTTCAATTTCATTGAAGAGTTTAAAGAGTAGTGATGATAGTTCTCTAAATGTCTTGTAGAATTTAGCAGTGAAGCCATAAGTACCTGGGCTTTTCTAAGTGGGAAAATTTTAAATTATGTTTTCAATTTCACTGATTGTAATTGGAGTGTTTAAAATTTTTATATCTTCTTCTTGTAACTTTGGTAATTCATATGTATCTAGGAATCTGTCCATTTCTTCTGTGTTTTCCATTTTATTAGAGACAGGTTCTCGAAGTAGGTATTGATGATCCACTAGATTTCTGCTGGATCTGTTGTGACTTCATCTTTTTCATTCTTAATTGCATGGATTTGAGCCTTTTCTTTCCTTTTTTTGATAAGGTTGGCTAAGGGTTTATCGATTTTATTCATTCTTTTGAAAAACCAACTCTTCAATTCATTGATTTTTGGTATCATTCTCTTAGTCTCCATTGATTTGATTTCTGTTCTGATTTTTATAATTTCCTCTCTTGTACGAGCTTTGGTTTGTCATGCTCTTCTTTTTCCAGGAGCTTGAGGTTCTGCATTAGGTTGTTTATTTGAGCTCTCTCTGTTTTCCTAATATAGGCATTCACTGCTATGAATTTCCCTTGTAGAACTGCTTTCATTGTGTCCCATAGATTCCTGTATGTTGTACTGGCATTGTCATTTACTTGTAGAAACTGTCTAATTTCTTCCTTAATTTCCTCTGTTACCCATTGGTTGTTCAGGAGGGTGTTATTCAATTTCCATGTGTTTTGAGGGGTTTTGTGGTTTCTTATGCTATTGAACTCCAATTTTATTGCACTATGGTCTGATAATAAACAGGAGATAACTTCAATTCTTTTGCATTTACTTAAACATGCCCTATGAGCTAGCATGTGGTCTAATTTGGAGAATGGCCCATGTGCAGTGAAAAAGAATATATATTCTGATTTTGTGGAGTGGAACACTCTATAAACATTAAGTTCATTTGTTCAAAAGTTTGGTTCAGTTCTAGAATTTCATTGTTGTTTTTTTGTTTAGATGATCTCTCTATATGTAACAGTGCAGTATTGAGGTCCCCCACTACAATTATATTAGTATTTATTTGATTTTTCATGTCCCTTAATATTTGTTTTGTATAGCTGGGGGGATTTGTATTTGGTACACATATATTTATGATTCTCATCTCTTCCTCTTGGATTGTTCCCCTCACAAGGATGTAGTGACCATCTTTGTGTCTCTTAATTAGTTTTGGTGTGAAATCTACTTTGTCTGAAAATAAGATTGCTACCCCTGCTTTTCTCCAGGTTTCTGTCACATGGAGAACTGTTTTCCATCCTTTTACTTTCAGTCTATGAATGTCTTTTTGAGTTAGGTGTGTTTCTTGAATACAGTATATTGCTGGACTTTGCTTCTTAATCCATTCTGCTAGTCTATTTTTTTTGATTGGTGAATTGATGCCATTAACATTCATGGTTATAATTGATAAATATTGACTCATTCTTGTCATGATATTTTACTGTTATTGGCTCTTTTATTTTTCATTTTTCTCCCCTTTCCCTTTAGTTTCTTACTTTTCCTGGTGACTTTGTTCTGTTGGGCCTCATTGAGTTATGACCATCATTGCCTTTTTCTAGGATATTGTTTGGAATTGTTTGGAATTGTTTGGATTGCTGGTTTGTTGTTCATGAAATTTCTCAGGTGTTATTTGTCATGGAAGTATCTAATTTCCCTATCGAATTTGAAAGATAATTTTTCAGGATACAACAGTAGAGGTTGGAAGTTATTTTCTTTTAGAGCTTGAAATACTTCATGCTCTCCTTAACTTGAGGGTTTGTGTTGAGAAGTCTGCTGTGATTCTAATGGACTTTCCTTTGTATGTGATTTGTTTCTTTTCTCTAACTGCTTGTAGGATTTTGTTCTTCATTTGGGTTTCTGGGATCTTGACTATTATCTGTCTAGGTGTAGCTTTTTTTTTTATCATGGCTAGTTGGAGTTCTATATGTTTCACTTATCTGTATGTCCAATTCTCTACCTCTGTCTGGGACTTTTTCCACTGTTACTTCTGCAAATAGGTTTTTTTGTGTCATTTGTACTTTCTCCTGCTTTTTTGTGAACTCTTATCTATGTTATGTTATTCTTCTTTCCATCATCTAGTAGCTGCTGGATTGATTTCTCATGGTCCCTTACTCTTTTGAAGAAATCTGTTTTCATGGTCACTAACCACAATCCTGTCTTCTATATCTGATATTTGATCTTCACATTTACTCAATATGCTGTTAAAACTTTCAATGGAATTTTTTTATCTCGTGGATATCTTTTTGAATCTGTTTCATGGATTCCATTTCTTTCCTATGTTGAGTGATCATGGTTTCCATTTCTTTCTTATTCTGGGCATTCTTGGCTTCCAGCATGGTTGTGAGCTCATCTATTTCTTTATCTGTTTCTGTTCTAAAGCCTCTAATCATGTCTTTCACTCTGTTCACCATCATCTCTGTAGTTATCTGGGAAATTATTTCTGTTTTGAATTTTTCTAGAGCCTCATTCATCTGTTTTATTACTTCCTGTGTTATCAGTTCAGGGTATCCAGTGGTTGATTGCCATATTTTTCCATTTTATTTCCCCTGAATTTGCCTTTGGTGAGCTGGAAGTCTGTGTTTGTGTCCTGTCAAGGTGTCTTCTCATTTTTAATTCTGTTGTTGGTGCTGTTTCTTGCTTTAATTCTTGGGTTGATACTCCAATATTTCTTATTTTGAGTATCTTTATTACTGGTGTTTAGACCCATACGGAGTGATTGCTTCTCAGAGATATCTTCCAGGTATTGCTGGACTTTTTCTGCTTTGAGTCTCAAATGACTCTTAGGCAATCTCCTTTTCCATATACCTGGGAGGACAACTTATTAGATCAATCACAACCCCTTAGCCCAATTGACATAATCAGCATCAAACACAGCTTAGAAAATGACAACTTGTGATAGCAGTTAATCTGTCACCTTTAACTGCACGTGAGCTTGATCAAAATCTAGGGCCAGCCTAAAATATGTTTGTAGTAAGTAAACCCTTCAATATGGCAAATTTACTGTTCAGAATAAGGATTTAGCAGGGGTTGGGGAGGGAGGGATAGAGAGATAGGGGGAGAGCAAAAGGTTAGAGGTGAGGCTAGAGGGCAAGGGAAGATCACAAAAATTGTGGGGATGTGTTGAAGACAGGAGTAAAAGACAGAGCAAAAGAACAGAGACAAGTATAGAACAAACTGACAACAATAGGGAAGCTAGAAATTGTATTCACCTTCCTATAAAAGTGACAGTTGAGAGGACAGAGACAGCAAAAAAAATTCAGAATGGGACAGGAACAGGAACAAAGAGGGAGAGAAATATAGACCCAGAAGGGAAGGAGAGAGAGAAAAAGAAAAGAAAAGAAAATTTTATATATATATAACAAAAACAAAAAAAGGTCTCCCTGATGATATGTCTCTGCTGTTCTGGTAGACACTGGGCAGCAGTGTGTGGGTCTAAGTTGATTAGTCTCAGCAAGCCAGCCGTAGTCTACTGAGATTCAAGCTGATTTCTGGCTGCAAGGTAAAAGTTGAGGTCCCTGACCTCCTGAAGGATTAAACTCTTCAAGGTTCTACTGCAGGTTCCAGCTGTCCTCCCCCCTATTCAAGTCTGGGTTTCTATGGGAGGTGCTGATTCCACCAACTTACCAATCACGATAGTCTAGTGTGCTTTAATTGAAGAGTTTTTCTTCACTTTCCCAGTGGGCTTCAATTTTCATTAAGGAGAGTCAGAAAGACCCTCTCTGTTGTTCACTTCTGCTCTATCTTCTGGGGCTCATAACCATTGCTTTTATGCTCCCCCTGGTACCTCTGCTGTGCAGATTCAGATGCTGTGCATTTCGCAGCATCCACCCTGCATGGTCTCCAGTGGGGCGCATGGGTTGCTCTGTATGCACATTCTTGATCCTTCTACTAATAGCTCAATGGCTGTTCAAGATATTAAACAAAAGGTCAATTCCATGTCATATTCTGAAATTTCCTGGACCTTTTCTTTACTCTCTTTGTGGGAGGCTATTACTGGCTGTTCCTGGTGGAAACTTTTTTGTTTATATTCATACTAATATTGTTGTTCTTGTCATTTGCCCCATACATACTTAACTGTCTCTTTGGCCCTTTCTCCTCCAGACTTAAAGGTATACACCTACCCAAGATGAAAATACCAGGCATCTATCAGTGGCCTTTAGGTAGACCCTCTAGAAAAAATCTCCACTGATCACAACTACAACCCCCTTCAGCCTGAAGGAGCCAAAATGGTCATTGTCTCTTGCCCCCTCATGACAGTTAGGGGTACCTCTTCAGAGGGGGAATATTATAGACAGTTAAGTTAGATAAAATTATTATAGGGTGTCAGACAGGACTAGACCCTCAAGGGAGTCAGTGCAGAGGTTGAGAACCCATCACGACTGTGGCCCAAGGCACATCTGTTGGAGTCCAAGCCTCAAGATAAAGACAGAATGACCAGGCTAACATACCTCCTCAAGGGATAAGATAAGTGATATTACCTAGTCCAATAAAGTCTAGATAGACAGTGTAGGGAATGGGGAAGGGGACATTATCAGGACCTCTACCATGGATCCTGGTCGGCAAGCCACCACAGCTCAAGGCAAATTAAAGAACAGACAGGAAAGGAGACTTAGGGTTACAAGGCTGGGTCAATGCTGGGACCTGGCAACAAAGACAAAGGCCCCCAAAAGCATCCGGTATTTATTGAATACAATTGTGGGAAGGAATAGGGAGCTAGGGAGCTTGGAAATCATCTAGTGGATTACTGATGAACACCTGGCATGATGGCGCCAAGCAGGGCTGTCAGGGAGTTGGCACACTAGGATAGAAGAAACCAGCACTGGGTCCAGCTGCAATTACCAAGCAACCCACAAGGTCAGTGAGAAGCAATAATTCAGGGGAAAGGATTTTAATTTGGGTCAAGCTGACCTCAGCTGCCCGTTAACTTAGCAAAGCCCTGCCACTTCACAGACCAGGACTCAGGCCTTGGTGACAGCCATTACCAAAGGAGCAATGCTAGCTAAACTCTGCTACCTGACATGACCATTTGAGTCACATAAGGCTTTGGTCTGACTCCTGGTATAAAACAATATAGCCGAATGAAGGAAAGCAAGAAGGATGTGAGACTCATAGCCCACTAGTACTGCACAAGGATGTCCGCTACAAGACAGCAGTCATTTTAGTGGGTGACTAAGACCTCCTGATCCATCCTTTCCTAAAAAAGAAGTCTCTGTTCTTTCTATGTACACTTGCTACATGGTCTGCTTCCCCATTAGATCAATATAACCTAAACGGCAATACTTAAAATCTTATTGGTTGATACTCACATTGTTACCTACCTCGTGATTTTGAACCCATCTCATGATTTTGTTCTATAAAACTTCCTTTGAGAAGTGGGCTCATTGGCAACCCACTTTCAAGTCCCCTCCTGTCTCTCAGGAGCTATCTCTCTCAATAAAGTTTTCCTACTCTTAACCTCCATTGTTTCTTAAAGTTCATTCTTCAATTTGGGGGAACACAAACTCGGAATATCTGACATTGAATAGGTTTGGAGTTACATTTATTTCCCATATGGGAAAAGAGATCAATACAACTTTCCAATTTGCTTGTTTTAAATCAGTTAACTATAGCTAAGTAAATTTGATTAAATGAATAGCTGTATGTATACAAATATGCATGTATATGTATATAATATAATTGTATACCATATAAAAATTATATCTATGGCTTAAAACAACTCAACTGTTAATAGATCTTGGCGTGCTTTAGTTTTGCAATAATCAAGACTTTCATTTGTCATAATTTGTAGGGGATGAAGTGGAAGGAGATGCATTGGCATGAGTGATAACTCTGGAATTTGAGACAGGGAAAATAATAAGTATGTAGCCTATGGAATAGTGATTGTTAGGCTGTGTTGACACCATCAAGAAACAGAATGACATACTCAAGTTACAGAAAGGTCATAGAAGCTGGGTCTCACTTTCCAACACCCCTCATTGGATCAACAATTCCAATCTGAATCTTTACTAAAGGATTTAGAAGAATGAAGAATAATAGTTTTCTATTTTACTATGTACCTAACACATTATTGCATTCACTAGCATCAAAACATGTTTGGTTGACATTTTATTTGCCACATGTTTCTATTGTGCTGAAGGGTACCACTCCCTCCCCCTCAATCTTCTCTCAACCCCTTTTCACCTTCCTTCCTGCCCAAGAAGATCACTACATAGATCCTATCAATAGACCTCCTCTTGCCCTATGGGTTCCAGTTAGAATTATTCACTTCTCATTTCCTCAATAAGAACCTGGAGGGAAAGAAGAGTAAGGATATTGACTACCTTGGCTTCCCTTTTGTCAAGTCACCATTCTGGCTTTGTTTCTGAACAAAAGTAACTAACCTCAATTTGGGGGAAGGAGCTCCATATCTCTTTAAGGTTCTAGAAATTTTCTCCTTCTCTTGATTTTTTTCAGACCTCAGAGTTTTCAACTCTGCTGCCACTAACTCCTGGACAGATGGTGTAGTTTCCCTGTCAGGACAGATGCTGTGGTTTCCATGTATTCCCACCTTTGTGGAGAGTCCCTCTGTAGATAATCTCTCTAAATTATCCTAATTTGCAAGTGTTAGCTATTTCCTTCTGGGATCTGACCTATGTATTAATCTTCAATGTTCTGCCTTGAAACATCTACTAGTGGCTGGATGTGATTAATTTGAAATGAGCTTAGCCAATTCCAGGAAGAACATAAACTTTGAAGAAAAATCTCAGTTTTTATAGTAGGGAATTTAGAACCTCCATCTCATCAAAATGAGACAATGAGAAAAATTTGCATCTAGACTTTTTCCTCCTTTCTTCCCTTAAAGTCAAAATCCTGTATAACTCTCCCTTAAATGAAAGATGACAGTTTTCATGGATTGTCTTCCAAGAATTTGTCTTTAGAATCCAACTTTGTGGTGGAGTGTCTTTAGGAGGTTCTTTGGGGAGAAAACTTTAGAGAAAGTGGAGGTAGAGCAAGCAGGTAGAGTGTTCTGGCACCCATTTCATCCAGAACACAATGAATTTTTTAAATACATATGGTGTGTTCCCATATAAAATCTTATTTGAAAAAAAGTTTCATTTTACTGATTAAAAAGTTTTTAGCAACTTGGTTTAATTAATTTTAATCAGTAACTACTGATAGATTAAAACACTTTAAGATTTAAAAAAGAAACTTCTAATGGTAGAAGCACAGGTAACAGTGGAAATAGGATAGAGATTTAGTTTCAGGTTATTCCAGTTCAGTACATCTCAAATTATGGCAAGTAAGGGGCTGCTTATTATGCACAGCCACTTAAAACCTGGACAATCTGTTTTTTTGTCAATGTGGATGACTTCTTGGTTTTTTACAAATCCCAATCTCCAGCAGAGTCAATCTTTTTCCAATTATTTTATCTTCTTCTAGGAACCCTTCCCAGGCTAAGTAATAATCAACCCTCAGCAATTACCATCTGGTATCATTTAGTGGGTTCCAATTTGTGAGTCATGAAATCACAGACACTTGGAGTTGGAAGGGGCTGTCAAGGTTACTTGGCCTAACTCCTTTCCCTGTGGAAGTTCTGCTCTAATATTCCAATAAGTAGTCAGTCAGCTATCTGAGTGCTTTCATGTAAAATGAAAGATCCTCTCTTACTAAGCTACTCCTCCTGTGAGAGACTTTTTCTCTATAGTAACACAAAATGTAATGTCCCCGTGCATAGCACCAGCCAGTCCTGGTCATTCCCTCTAGAACCAAGAACCAGTTTCCCCTCTATTGACTATTAATCAAACAGCCCATCAAATATTAGCTAACTAATCATGTCCTTAGGTAGTCTTCCCTACACAAATCATCTGTCATTACCAGATATAAAACTATCCCACTGAGAGAATTTGATAGTTTCTAGACTTCTCAACTAACTCTTTTCTAGTTGTATTCTAGTTTTCATTTTATTCTTAAAATGTATGCTTGGTTTAACTAGAACACAATGCAGGAGGCATTCTGATCAGTGGAACCCACTGACCATCTTGCTAAAGACATTAGACTGATTATGTCACCAGGATATAATTTTTGGCAGTCACTACACACCATCATCCTTACTGATATTGAAACAATCATAATACTTTCATTTTTGTAACCTAGTCTATACAAACCCAGTTTTCCTGTGTCCTATATTTGTATCTAAATACATTGCCTTTACTATCATAAAGTGAATACACTCTTCTTAACTCTTCTTAGTGATACAGATGAGAGAAAAAAAACATTTGAAGTGGTATTTTGAAAGGATAATACAATTAGTAAACAACTTAGCAGAGATCTGATTCCTGATCAAAACCTGTACTTTTTCTAATTGGTTAGAAATCTAATCCCATTCTCTTCATTCATTTCTCCTCATCAAATATAACTAAGCACTATGAGCCTACCTGACTTTGTAGATCAGGAGGGAAAAGTAGTGATGAAAAAATACTCTAAGTCATATTGTAGTGGAGAATGTGATTTACAAGCTTAAAAACATTTCAATTATGTGGAAGGATATACAAAGACACAAGATAGAAAAAGAATAATCGAAGTTATAAAGTCAAAAATGTATCAAATTTTGTACTTTAAATATGTCACTAACACCTGAATTTTGCTTAAAGTTCAAAGGAGTCCACTTCCAGCTTACATATAGAAAGATTTGAAAGACTAAGCTTTCTTTGGAAACAACAGGAAAAACAAGTTAATTTAAGAGTTTTCATTATATTAAAGCTATAGAAATAAGTGAATGCTTATTCTTAATTAAATGAATCATGCAAGGAAAGAAGCCATGCACATATGAACAAAGAATGGTAGACACTTCCACACCTGGGGAGCAAGTGATTAAGCCACATAGAACAGTAGAAGGATCTAACTCTTCAAGGACAAAAAGAAACCAGTCAAATTTCAATAACAATATAGAGTAGTATGATGTGTTAGAACCTGGAAGACTCCCTAATGCAAAACAATAATTGTTCAACCTATCAATACTTTCCTATAATAATTTTGTTAAGTGATAGAGTTAAATAGGTTAGAGTACACAAAACAATTTTTTCAGCCTTGCAGTCTCACAATGCTTACATTCTAAGGGCATACTGATGTTGAATTCAGTTGTGAGCCAAAATAACTGAAACTGCAGTGCAATTCAATACAAGCTCAAATCAGGACAAGATTATAGAGATCATCTTATTCCAGAAAGATGAAGACTGAAGATTGTGCCATAAAATAGAGATATCTCTTTAGTTCCATTCAAAACCTGAAGAAAGCAGAATTTAATTAAAGCTCAACTGAAGTTTCAGTGAAACATGACTCCTAAGCCCTTCACCCTAGGCATCAGAGAATGAAAAGAATTTGCATTTTCTTGGGGAAAAGAAAAGAAAGAAAAATTTATCAACTTTAGGATCTATTCCATTTGTTCACAAGATCTCACGTACAGTCAAAATATATAAAATATTTTAAAAACAGTAATATGACCTATAACAAGACAAACAACTTTTCAATAGAGACAAATTCAAATATGACCTATATATTAGAGAAAAATTTTAATAAAATTATTATAAAGGATTTTTAATTTAAGAAAAGGCTGGGTGGTAGCTTAATGGAAGAAGACTTGCTTAGTAAGTGTGAGGTCCTGGATTTGATCCCCATAAACACAAAATATAAATGAATTAGAAAAAAATTATCATAATGCATAAATAGGTACACTTAGCAAAAATAGAAAACCTAAAATGAACCAAAGGATATAATTTCTAAAATAAAGATTTCAGAATTAATAGCAGAGAGTATCTACAGTAGAAAAAAATATGCAATCTTAAGGACAGATCAATAAAAAATATTACCCAAACTAAACCAAAGAGAGTACATTTAAAAGCCAAACAGAACACTCAGGACCTGTGAGACAACAAACAATCTAACTTGTGTAATTAGACTTCCTGAAGAAAAGGAGATATATGAGACAGAAAAATATTTGAAAGAAAATGATCAAAACTTGCCAAATTTGATTTTTAAAATGCTATAAATTCACAGATCCAGGAGGCCAATAAACACCAAACTGGGTAAAACACATTACAATCAAACTCTTGAAAATAAAAGATAAATCAAAAAATCTTGAAAAGTGTGAGAAGAAGAAAGACATTTTACATTCAAGGGAACAATAAGAATTACAAATGACTTCTCCTCAGAAACAATGGGAACCAGACAATGATGGAATGATCCCTACAAAGATGAAAGAAAATTCTGTTTGAGTGTAGGTGTATGTGTGTAGTGTCTCTCAAAATAAATTAAAATAGATACATTTTCAGGAAACAAAACCTGAAATAATCTGAGGCCATTAAACCCAAGGCTACAATAAGGGCCAAAGAAGTTTTTCAGGCTGAAGAAAAAGAATACAAATAGCAATTTGGATCTATAGAAAGAAACAGAGACAAAATGTAGGTAATATAACAACTTTGGAATGATTTTTTTAAAGAAATAACTGTTTATATAGAAATTATATAGAAATAACTAAAGTATCATGAGGTTTTAAACAAGCAGAAGCAAAACATAAAACAATATTGCCAGAATAAAATTCCACAAAAGTATCTTTCATTTCTGCAACTTTTCTGAGCAACAATACTGACTTCCTTGTTCCAGACTATTTTTTTCACAAATATTTGCTTAGGAACAGTTTTGGAAAGTGGAATCTCAGGAGGCTTACTACCCATTGTAAAAGAGTCAGGTTCACTAAACTTGGGATTGCTCTCCTATAATGCAACTCATAGCATGTTCAAGGGTCACCTCGTCTTTGTATGTCACCTTCTATAGATTGAAGTTTTGGGTCTTCTGCAGGTATCCATGGAACTCTGGGAGGTTAACTTTTTAGCTTGCAAGTAATATAAAGATCTCATACCTCTCATAGTTCTCTACACACAGCAAGAATATCACTGAACCACAAGCAATGGTGGCTGCTTAAACAATTTGGACTCATATCAAAGGTCATCAGGCAAGAGAAGAATCTTGGCAGTTTAATGATCCTAATCATCAGGAATTAGTGAAGATGCTGTAACACATTAATAGCAAAAGGTAATATATTTTGCTCATAAGTGATTCATTTGGTTGCCTCTTGGAAGGGCTTTATCAATTTTGACAGAAGATAACGGAGTGCAGCAGTCATGATCTGACAAAGGTATGGTGACTAGGAACCCAGAACTCTCAAAAGATTTAGTTTTCATACCACCAAGTTAGTTACCAAGACCAAGGTGTTAGATGAGAGTGAGGAAAGCTAGAATAGAGAAAGGAGGGAAGAGGTCATGAGTATTAGCTAGAGCACTGCTGTGGTTTGGGTGTGTTCTCCAGGATACAGGTGTTGGAAAGTTGGTCCCCACTGTGGCAGTATTGAGAGGTGTGGGCTCATGGGAAATGTTTGAGTCCAGGGGCTCTGCCTTTTTGAATAAATTAATGCTGGTCTTACAAGAGTAACACGATCATAAATAATTCCTTTTATCTCCCACATGTGTTGAAAATATAAGAATCCCTTACCATGAAGTTTAACTGTATATACAAGAATTGCAAGATTAATTTCCTTCTGTGGTCTCTATTGAGGACAGTTAATTTCTTTTCTAATAAAGAAGTATCTATAAAAAAAGAGGACTTTGCTATAAATGAGTCCAACTTTCTTTCTCACATGAGCTCATTGACCCTTCTGCCCTTCCACCATGTTATGATGCAGCTCAAAGCCCTCTTCACAAGTCAAACAAATGCAAATGTCATGACTTTGGGCTTTCCAGTCTCCAAAACCATGAATCAAAATATAGCTCTGGTTTTCAGCTAGGAGGAGGCTAAGGTGCACCTTTCTTCCATAGTCCTGAATCGGGGTTCATCTGACACAAACCGCCTCCACCATGCCACCCAAGTTCAACCCCAAGGAGGTCAAGGTGGTGTATCATAGGTGCTCCAGTGGCAAAGTTAGTGCTATGTCTGCCCTGGCCCCCAAGATCGGTTCCCTGGGCTGTCTCCAAAAAACATGGGTGATGACACTGCCAAGGCAACTGGTGACTGGAAGGGTCTGAGGATTATGCTGAAGCTGAAAATTCAGAACAGACAGGTCCAGATTGAAGTGCTGCCTTCTGCTTCTGCCCTGATCATCAAAGCCCTCAAAGAGCTACCAAGAGACAGAAAGAAGTAGAAAAACATTAAACACATTGGAAATATAATTTTGACAAGATTGTCAACATTACCTGACAGATGTGGCACCAGTCTTTTGCCAGAGAACTTCCCGGAACCATTAAAGATATCCTGGGGACCGCCCAGTCTGTGGGCTGCAATGTGGAAGGCTGGCACCCTCATGATGTCATAGAAGACATCAACAGCGGTACTGTGGAGTGCCCAGCTAGCTAAGAATAAGAAGCCTAAAAAAATTTCAATAAAAAGACGATCTGACAACCAAAAAATAAAACAAAATAAACCTCTGTTCTTTATAAATCATGCAGTCTTGGGTATTTTGTCACAGCAATAGAAAACAAAGACTTGTCCTGAGAATACCTATACTGCAAAGGCTGTAGGTGGCCCTACTTACCTTTCTTTTATCAGTTTGCAAAAAAAAGGTTCTCTAGAGTCTTGGAAGATCTGTTCCTAGGTCTCCCATGTAGAAAAAGATATAAGGTAATAGGGAAAAAAATAAGAACCAAGATACATCATGTACAGGTACAAGCACCCAATGATAAATGTAAACATATTGTATAACTAAAATGTACCAATAAAAGAACTTAAGGGGAAAAAAAAAGATATAAGCAACTCAAGATGTGATCTATAACAAATACTGAGGAGTGCTGTTCAAATCCCCTATGGAGATAAAACAACTACTTTTTCTGAAAGTACTGGGAATGCTTCCAGAAGAAAATCTGTAGTTTTGAGCCTTCTTCCAAAATTTCCTCAGATGATGAAAGCTCATTGCCCATAACTGATAAAGGGAAGAAAGTCCATGATCCTCTTTTTCACCCAGAACAACTCTGAAAAATCATGTTGCCTTCAGAGTTCCACACAGTCAGCTGAGGTTTTGTGGACACTGAAATGCATCCCAGCTTCTCCCTGTTCACGATCCTGCTTTCTCCTCCTACCTTCCACAGTTGTTGATCCCAGTCTCTCTCCCTAGTAAGCCCTGCTATCGGAGTCTCAAGGCATTTTCTTGGAGAGCCCAATCTGAAGAATGAACCAGTAGGACAGATTCAGCAGCCCAGCTGACTCTCACCCACCTATGACAGCACAGTCAACAGATTTTCCAATAAGTCATGAAGGGTCAATGTGTTACCCATAGAGAAAAACCAAAACTAAGCTCTCACACTCAACACAAAAATCACTTCCAGGTGACTTCAAGATCTAAATGAAAAGAGTAAAATGATAACGATTTTAGAAGAATCATAAAGATTCTGAGGTCCATAAGAATTTCTTAAGCAATTCACAAAATGCATTAACTAAAAGAAAAATATCAGTTATTTAAAATTAATAAATTCTATAAATTAAAAGATATCACAAAAATACAAAGACAAACCACAGAAAAGATATTAGGAGCATATAACCAGCAATGGTCTTGAAGCCAGACTTTATTTAAATTTTAATCTACAAAGAACTTAATATAAGGTAGACAAGCCAAATAAAAATGGCCAAAATCAAAGAATGAGGTAAATTTTATATGTTTTTGAAAATTAGATTTACAATAACTACATAAAAGTTACAACATTATATCAAGTAAAAAGAAAACATTTTTACACCAAAAAATATACATTAGGGCTCTACATCTACTAAATATATTTAAGAAAGACAAGAAAAATAAAACTATATGTTTTAGAGATTTTACATCGGTGGGAAAACAGTAATAAAAAGCAGGGAAATTACTACCATAAAGGCCAAATCCTCCTCCTATGGGGGTTGACAAAGGTTGCAAAAGACAAGACTCTCAGAGTTCTACTCTTGATTTAGCTAGCAGTTAGATAGGTATCTTTACAACTATTTTTAAACTCTGAGTGTGTCTGTGTAATATAAGCATATATAGGATATACTTTGATACTGGAGACCCCTGCAGTATGTTCCAGTCTCTTGCCCAGTATATGATGCAGGGTTGAAGAAAGACTCAAAGTCAGAATTAAAAAAAAAAAGTGGAGAACCAGGACAGCCAGTGCTGCTCAAGCAGCAAAGACGCTGGTCAGTCCAAGTCACTGATTTTTATTGATAAGCAGATTGAGGTAAAGAGGAACTACATACAAGGACATGCAGTTGTGCCGTTGCCATGGATACCAATGCAGGCAAGACTTGTAAAGGAAAATACAAAGCATTCTCAAATTAGGAACAGAATAGACAAAATATAGAGTTATAATTAAAACCTTGTCCTTCTAGTTAAGGTTTTAGTCATGGGGATAGAATTTGGGTTCAAGTTCCTCCAACCTTAGCGACTATATTACCCCATATTGAACCCCACAGTTTCACAGGCTATTTCTCTGGTCTCCACTAAGGCTGTCAGCAGGAAGGTCATGTTAACCTGGATGTTATCGCAGTGCTTATGAGGTCCTTCTACAAGTCACATAAGCGTCAGTCAGACTTGCTTCTTAAAATGAGCCAATTGAGGGGTTAACTCTTTACAGCCTACACTGCTTACAGACTCCTTTGAGCATAATCAATACAGTAGATCCCAACACTTTGAAATTTTACAAGAAATGTTTAAATAGAAACCCTGTCTTAATAAAAAAAAAAAAGAAAGAAAGAAACCCTGTCTTTACTCTTCCCTCCTAATACCATCTCCATATCTTTCCTCAAATTTACAGTCTCTTACTGAAAAACTCCTTCAAAAAATTGTGGAAATTCATCAACTCTGATCACCTTCTTTTTCATCTTTAATATCGTTATCAGCACCACTTCACTGAAAATGTTTACTTCTCAGTAGCATTTACCATGAATGATCACTTCTGCCTCCCCAAAACACTTTCTTCTCTTGGCTCCCAAGATACTTTACTCTCTTGACTTTTGACCAATCTCACTGACTGCTCATCTTCCTTTATTTTACTGACTCCCCCTTATCTTTGAGAGCTTTTGTTTAAGGTTTTCATTACATTTTCATATAGTAACATACAACTCTTATCTAATGCAATGAGAATGTAAACAGACCCTATATTCTCTATCAAGATAAACATTTCCGGGGCCAGGGATTTAGCTCAGTGGTTCCACTGCCTGCCTTGCAAGTGGGAGGATCTGAGTTCAATCACTGGTACAAAAAAAAAAAAAAAGATAAACATTTCCAATACCCCAAGACCTGAGTCCATAACCTTTAGAACTTAGGGCCTCTTCTCTTTCTTATCTATACTCAATGATGTCATCCTAGTTCTTTAAATACTATCTATATGCTTATGACTTCCACTCTTATATCTCCATCCTAGACCTTTCTTTTGTATTTCTTTCTTAATATTTCCATACAGATGTCTAATAGGCATCACAACCTGAAACATCCAAATGGGCTTGCTGAGCTTTCCCAAACCTGATCTTGCCATAGTTTTCTCTAAATAAATTATTGACAGATCTACTCTTGGGGTCTGACAAGTCCTCGAGTCATCTTTAACTTGTATCATTTTCTCACACCTCGCACCTAATATGGAAGCAAAATTGCTATTCTTTTGTAGTAAGAATCCAATCTCTTCTCGCTACCACCATTGCTTGCCATGTGAGCCACACTGCCATTATTTCTCATGTAGATTGCTGCTTCCTTGCTTCCATTCTTATTTCATTTTTGTCTATTCTTAGTATAGTCCAGAGGGATTCTATAAAAGCTTAAATCAGATCTTGCTATTCTTCTGTTCAAAACTCTCTACTGGCTTAGGAACTTGTTCAAAGTAAATCCAGAGTCCCTACATCTAAGTACCCAAGAGCTCTGGCTTCCACTACCTTACCTCTTCTACTCATCTAGCTCATTCTGCTTCACATACAATGACCAATGACCACTGGGGCTGCCACTAACTAAGATGGAGAAGACTGCAGATGGAGGTTTTATGGAGGGAAGACCAAGAACCCCAATTTTGGTCATCATAGGTTTATGATACCTATCAGACACCCAAGTGGGGATGCTGAATAAGCAGAAGGATATACGAGTCTGACATTTAGAGACAAGATTCAGGCTGGAAGTGCAAGCTTAGGAGGTGTCACTGTATAGAATCGAGTCTAAACTCTAAAATATGTGCCATAAGCAAAGGCAATAGACAAATAAGACATCAGAGAAAAATATTTCTAACAGGGATAACAGATAAAGATCCAGTGTGTAACCCATGAGAATAGTTTTGATATGTTGAAAAGAAAAAGACAAAAACAGTTTTTTAAAAAGGGACAAAAAAATAACAAATACAATTTACAGAGAAGGATACCTGAATGGCCAGTGAACATAGGAAGAGTTGCAAAATATAGCAAAGAAGAAAATGTGTATTTGAATATAATAGAGAGATAATAAGCTACTCCTATCAGATTTGCAAAAAATAAAAATAAAATGAAGGCTCTCAAAAGTAAATATTGGGAAAAACACAAGAAAGGGGGGAGATATTTATTCCCTGGCAATGGGAATGGACATAGGAATAAACACTCAAGCATTTAGCAATACATCTATAAAGTTGAAAATGTTCATGATCTAACCCACCAATTCCTCTTCTACATACATCTCCTTAAACTGTGGATCTTCAAACTTGTGCTTGAAGCTTTTAATAATGCACGAAAGCCTTCTAAAGAATACCAAAGCACAAAAAAGAAAATCACTTTTGGACTCTCAACTATAATATCTATTAGTTCCTTAATATGACTTATCTGGAATAGTGCCCACCAGTCACAGAAAGGTTCATATACTTTTTCTCTTCCCTCCTCCCTTTACAATGCTCAGAGCATTTAAATACCATAGCAAACCATCCCAGAGCTCTTTACCCTTCACCATAACTGGCAACACCCTAGATGGAAGCAGCTATGCATCTCAGAGTAGAGACAATGTAAAGCAAAGCCTTCTGTTAATCCAAGACAATATGTAGGACAAGAAATCATTAAACCTTACTGTTTTGGTCCACTAAAATTTGGGAGTAGTTTGTTATTGCAGAACAAACTGCCTAAACTGACTGATAGAAAGATATGCCTCTGCCCAATTCTAAACTTTATTATGGATCCCGCCCTAAATTAACTTCAGAGTCAACAAACAGTGAGGGAATTTTAAATCTTGGTTCCTTCTTTGACAATTGGTCAATGGTACATGTTCCAAGGGTCTTTTTATGCCTCGTATATATTTCTTTTAAGATAGTGAAGCAGGCTGTTAGGAAAAGGACATTTTGACCCATGCTGGGATGTTGTGAATATAAATATGTTGTAATGTGAGAAGATAGGAGAGCTTACATTCATTTAGTGACTTCATCTCCTGAGACTTCTCTTGTTATCAAAAATTTGCCTTGAGGAAGAGTCTCACAGGAGCAATGCAAGGAGAGGGGTTTTAGGAAATGAGAAATGCCGACAGCTTTTTCATATATTGAAATATAATCAACTTTTTTTATTTATTTATTT
>NW_004624809.1:135573-148290 GCF_000247695.1 Heterocephalus glaber
AAGGGTGGAAGGGGTGAAGGGAGGGCTAGGAATGGGGAAAAAATAAGAACCAAGATGCATCATGTAAAGGTACAAGTTCCCAATGAGAAATGTAATTGTGTTGTATACCTACAATGTACCAATAAAAGAATTTAAGAAGAAAAAAAAAAGATTAAGGAGGGGATATTGCAGCTTCAACTCCATCTATTTTTTTTCTTATTATAAAATCCTGAAGCAATTATACTAGAATGGTGGATTTATTAAAACTTTATAAAGGTGAGTGGTAGACACATAAATCATCATAGGCTGACCAGTAAATTTATATGATTTCATAATTAAATTATCTAAAATTAAAAGGAAAAATGTAAAAAAAAGAGCAACAATAACAAAATCCAATAATCCAATATATTCTAAATAACAGAGAAAAGAATTTTTAAAACCCAACAGATCATATGAGAAAGAAAAATGGTAAACTAAAAACACAAAATACAATGGTAGGTTATTAAATATGTCTGTAATCATAGTATATGTAAAGAAGTTAAGCTCATATATTCCAAGACAGCCTCAGATTTTTTCTAAGTCATGTACAGCTTACAAGAGACATATTTCAACTGAAATAGTATAGAAAGTGTAAATATGAAGGGACTTAAGAATTATCAGCCAAATTCTTTCTTAAGGAAAGCTACAATAGCAATATTAGCATCACATAAAAGAGAACTGAAGGCAAGATGCAATCATAGCAATAAGGAGAAAAATCATATTAAAAATTTGGGTCATTTCATTAAGAAGATACAACTGTGGCTTTGTGTGCATTGAAAAAGGTTCATCCAAAATCAAAAACCTGACAAAATTACAATGAGACATTGACAAATCAAAATCACAGAGAAAGATTTTATGTCCTTTGTATATGGAGTCAAATAGTTTCTACACTTGATCTTAGCCCAAAGGCCGAGAAGCAATTGGAGTCAAATAATTTCTGCACCCTCAAACCTTTAGATTACAGAAAATTTGGACAAATTAATATTTGGACACTATATATAAATATATATAGAGAGAGAGAGAGAGAGAGAGAGAGTTTATATACATAGAGAGAGAAATGTCCAAGAAAAGAGAGTATATGATCTTTCAAGTGCACAAAAAACAAGGACAAAAATCCAAAACAGGGTAATGTTCAAAAGAAGTCTGGACAAATTCCAAATCATCAATACCACTTAGATCACATTCCATTACCACTATAAAATTAAAGTAGAAAAAAATGAAAGAACGCTGTACAAGCACTAACATATGTTTTAATATTTCTTTTAATGTACTGTTAAGAAAAATGAACTTACTCTCAGGTCCTGTCCAGTTCAACTACAATTTGCATAATATGGAGTTAGAGCTGACTTTAGCCACTTCAAATAGTAGCAGTAACACATAAGATCCCCTAGGTGTCAATGTTACTTTATTTCCTCTTGTTTGTCCCATGGTGGCATCAAGAGATAGTTTAAATTCAATGAATTAGATTTCATACCCACTTCCAATGCCACTGTAGGTTTGGTGCACATATCTAATGATGAAAAAAATAATATTTATAGTAAGTACTTTTAATATGCAATACAAATGTAAAACTCAGCACGCAATAATTTCCAAAATCTCTTTCTGCTTATTTTCTATTAATTTTTTTTAGCTTGCTAAGGCAATTTTGTATGATTCTTTAGGCCATTTAAGAGATAGAGGCAACATAGAAAGTATTTCCTATAGCTTTGGAAAAAAATACTAAAGCGCTCTAAATTATTTCTAATTTGTATAGGTAATAAGCTGTTCCTGTTAGAAATACAGCTCTGTGATGTAAGTAATATGACAGAATTGAAAGGAATCTTGAAAAGCCATCTAGTCTAATATCTTTCTTCTTAAAAACTGACAAATGGGAAACTATTGTATTTTTAGACTCCAGGGAAGGAAATCATCAGTCAGGAAGTTCTTCTTCCTGTCTAATCTAAATCCCTCCTGATAAAATTTAATCCTGTTTCCTCCAGCATGAGGCTTCCCAGTGAGGATGAAGAACATCTGCAGAGGGAGAATAACCCTTCATATCCTGGCCCTTATATATACAAGGCTGTCCAAGGACAAAATGGATCTCAACCAGGAAGGTAGATGTTAGCACCTGTGGAGCAAATTAATAACAGCCCAAAGTTATCTTTAAAAGAAACTCCCAACAGAAGCCTGTTGTCAGGAGATCCAACCATGAAGTATAAAGATATGACCTTGAAGGAAAGATACAAATTTTTAAATCCACTCTATTCCACTAGCATTTGGTGTTACTTTAGGGTAGTCTGTTGAATAGAATAATTGAGCGCCTACTGTGGGTGAGGTGCTCTTATTAACCCTTGCCAATCCACACAGCAGGCCTGCAAAGTAGAAACAAATATTTTATTTTTGTTATTGTTGTTGTTGTTGTTGTTGTTGTTGTTATGATTATAGCTCCTTTCCAATTAAGGCAACTGAGGCTCAGGAAATTTAATTAATTTGCCCAAGGGCACACAGCTGGTGGAAAACCAGCCTTCCTTCCTTCTTTCCTTCTCTCCTTCCTTTCTTTCCTTGCACCTGTTTTTCTTTTCTTTTCTTGCTTCCCTTTTCCTCCTTTTCTCTTTCTTATTCTCTTTCCTTCTTTCTTTTTTTACAGAACAACCACACATTCATAGAGAAGAGAAATCAAACATAAATAAATCATATAGAGAATTTAAAATATTGAAGTTTTCACTTACTGTCCCTGCACACCCTCTCTCTGAATGGTAACCACCAATCATAGTCTGATGTGCATTTGTAAAGAAAAGAGAAGGGAAGGAGTGAAGGAAGGGAGAAAAGAAAAGTTATTTCTGAAAAACTGGAAAAATCTACACTGCAATCTGCTCCTTTCTCGAACCATCTCATACAGTCAATGTTTCTTTCTCTAACAGCTGCAGTCTCTGTTAACGTGGATGTGCCATCGCTTGTTATGCATTCTCTCATCCATAGATATTAAACTATTTCCAGTTTATTTTTATTCCCAGCCATGCTGCAGTGAAGTTTTTGCCCACGGATCTTAATGTATTTGGTGTGAATGTTTCTGCGAGACAGGTTTCAACAGGGGGCTTGTTAGGACCAAGGGAAAAGCAGTAAGAATTTTGATAGGCACTGCCAAATTGTTTCCAAAAGTCTCCAGGAAATTACACTCCTGTCACTTATTAGTTTAGCTTTTCTTAACCTTTTACATGAAATGGAAAACATTATTATTTCCACAAGACAGGCAAACAAGAGTGATGAAGAGTCACCAAGGCTTTCACATCTTCATTTAAGGGTACCTTCCATTCCTCTTATCAAAATGTCATAAAATTGATCTTTTTCCTTAGGTGGGAAAAGTGGTATTTATGAGATTTGTTTCTTCTGTGGTTTGGGAAAGGGAGTCAAAGTAATACACACTGATGATTTTAAGGCTTAAGTGTACAATGTAGTTCCATGCTTTTTGGTAAATACAATAGAAGATTCTCTGTGGCCTTTCAAAGTCCCCTTATAAGCTCTTCCAAAAAAATTCCAATTTCCATTACAATTCTCATTAACTTCTTTCTGCAAACATAATTTTGTTTCCTTGGGTAAGCCCCTACAAGAGTTACTGATTAGATAAGGTCATTTGTATTAATAGGAAATTATCAAACAGTATTCCACATAGATAGTACCCCCATTTGATATCCCATCTAGTTATCCCATGTCTCGCCACCACTTGGCGTGAAATGATATACTATTACAGTTTTAATTTGTGTTTCCCTGATTTCCCAATGATTAGTGATACAGTAATACCTCAGTTCACGAATGCTTCTGTTCGCAAACAAATCAGTTAGTTCACAAACAAAAGCATTCAACAAAATTTTGCTTCAGTTCACAAACTCCACATCAGGTAACAAACACAACTGCAGCTGTTTTCTCCAAACTTGTAAGACAAATTCAATTCATAAACTGAGGTACCACTATATTAATTTATATTCTAACTTTTATTTTTATTATTTCCATGCACGTGATTTAATTTGGTACATTATTCTGTAAATATCAATTATATCAGAGTGGTGTATAGTGTTAAAAATCTGTATCACTGATTTTTCATCTAGTTGTTCTATCTATTGGGAGAGTGGTGTTGAAGTGATGTTGAACTATTACTGGATTTATTTATTTACCTTTTTAATTCTGTCAGTTTTTGCTTTCTATATTTTGAAACTCTACTACTAATTATATACACATTATTATGTCTTCCAGGTGAATTCACCTTTTTATCATTATGAAATGTCTTTAAATTCTAATACTCCTTTGCGTAAAATCCACATTGATCTGATCTTTATACTTAAGGTACAGTTTATAGAATGTATATGGTTGACTCTTGCTTTTTAAATACCATTTGGAGCTGGGCATGGTGGTGCACACTTGTAATACCAGCACTCTGGAAGGCTGAGGCGGGAAGACTGCAAGTTTAAGCCCAGCCCTGGGCAAATTAGAAACTTAACAAGACCTTGTCTCAAAAATAAATAAATAAATAAATAGGCTGTGGATTTAGCTCAGTGTGAAGGTACTGGGTTCAATCTCCAGTACCACAAAAAATAAATAAATAAATACCATCTGTCATGAAATCAACAAACAAAAATCAATAGCATCCCTGTACACCAATAATGAACCCATGGAGAAAGAAATTGAGAAAACGATCCCATTTATAATAGCTTCAAAAAAATAAGTACCCAGTATTCAATCTAACCAAGGATGTAAAAGACCTCCATAATAAAAACTATAGCATCCTGAAGAAAGAGAATGAAGAAGACATTAGAAAATAAAAAGACATTCACTATTCCTGGTTAGACAGAATCAATACTGTTAAAATGGCCATAGTACCAAAACTGATATACAGATTTAATGAAATTCCTGTTAAAATACCAACAGCAATCTTCAGAGAACTGGATAAAGTAGTCCTAAAATTCATATGGAACAAGAAGAGACCTAGATACCAAAAGCAATCCTGAGCAAAAAGACCAAAGTGGGAGGCGTACTATACTATGAAGCTATACTACGAAGCCATAGCAACAAAATCAGCATGGTACTGGTACAAGACACAGATATGAAGACGGATGGAATAGAATGGAAGACAAAGAGACAACTCAATGCAGCTTCAGCCATCCAGTTTTTACCAAAGGGGCCCAAAACATACATGGAATAAAAGATAGGCTCAAATAGTGCTGGGAAAATTAGATATCCACAACAGATGAATGAAACTAGACCCATCTCTCTCACCCTGTATTAAAATCAAATAAAAATGGATCAAAAACCTAAGTTAAAAAAACAAATGCTGAAACTGCTGCATGATAACATAGGGTGAACCCTTGAAACCACGGGCACAGCGTGGACTCCCTGAAGAGAACTCATATAGCGCAAGAAATAATACCAGGCATCAACAAGTGGAATTATATCAAGACAAAAGTTTCTGCACACCAAAAAAAAAAATTAACACTGAGAAAAGACAACATACAGAATGGGAAATAAATTCTTGTAACTACTCCTTTTTTAACAGAGGACTAATATATAGAATATATAAAAAACTCAAAAAAATTAACCCCCTCAAGTGACCCAATCAAAAAATGGGCAAATGAACTGAACAGACACTTCTCAAAAGAAGTACAAATGGCAATATGGATATGAAAAAAAAATGTTCATCATCTTTAGCCATTAGGGAAATGCAAATCAAAACAACTCTGAAATTCCATATTACTCCAGCCACAAATTCTGGTGAGACTGTGGGCGGGAAAGAACGCTTTGACATTGTTAGTGAGAATGTAAACTTGTACAACCATTGTGGAAATCAGTATGGAGATTTCTTCAAAAACTAAAAATGGATATTCCATATGACTTAGCTATTCATCTTCTGAGTATAGTCCTGAAAGAATTAAAGATGTTATTCTATAGTGATACTTGCATTCCCATGTTAAGAGCAGCACAATTCACAATAGCCAAGCTCTGGAAACAGCCTAGATGCCCATCAACAGGTGAATAAAAAAAACAAAAAACAGATGAATAAATAAAGAAAACAAATATATATATAGTTGTAACACTGATGCTTGTATGTGATGTCTTTTCCCCTCTGATAACTTCTCAGGACTTTGTCTTTGGTTGTTAGAAATTTGTCTAAACTGCTCCAAAATGTGGGGGTTTTTTTTTAATATCTGTATTGTTTGGAATTTGCTGAGCCTCTTGAGTCTATACTTTAATATTTTTCAACAAATTTGGGGAATTTTCTTCTATTATTTAGAGTAAATTTTTTGTTTCACTTTTTTTTCCTCTTCTGAAAATCCAATCATATGTATGTTAAATGTTTGATATTTTCCCACAGGACCCTGAAGCTCTTTTCATACACTTTTTTTTTTTAGTTCTTTTATTAGTACATTTTAGGTATACAATTCATTTACATTGATCATTGGGTGTTTGTACCTGTACGTGATATATCTTGGTTTTTACTTTTTTCCCCATTACCTGTGCACAGGTCATACACTTTTTTTTGTACCGGGGATTGAACTCGGGACCTTGCACTTGCGAGGCAGGCAGCAGAACCAGTAGGCTAAATCCCTGGCTTCTTTTCACACATTTTTTTCACAGAACTTTTTTTCAGATTGAATAGTTTCTATTGCTGTCTTCAAATTCTTTAACCTTTTATACTGCTCTTAACCTCATCCAGTGAATTTTATTTGAAGTATTACTTTTCAGTTCAGTATTTTTATTTCGTTCTTTGTTTATAGTTTCTATTTATTTGCTATAATTCTCCATCTCTCTGCTCATTATGACAGTTTTTTTCCTTTAAGTCATCAAAAAAAAAATCTATATAGCTGCTTCCAACTCATAATGTCTGGGTCATTTGGGGTCTTTTACTCTTTGGTCACATTTTCATGTTTCTTCAAAGATCTAGTAATTTTTTATTGTACACTGGACATTATAGAGAATATACTACATACTCTGGTTTCTAATTTTTCCTCTGAAAATAATGAACTTTTTGTAGCTGGCAGTAAATTACTGGCAGGTCACCATTAGGGTGTACATTTCATTTTTTGTCATTAGTCTTAAGGTAGAGTACTTAAATCTGATATCTAGTCTTCATATAAAAGGTGAACTTTCTTGAAAAATTACCATATCCTTGGCACCTAGCAAGGCTCCAACTCTAATCACTAAGGTGCAGAGTACAGGAGCAAAAATGTCTTCTCTGTTCTTTTAGTCTTCCAGTTGTATTTTTCCACTGGTTGACTTGCAGTTTCCCCTGAACATGAGTATTTCAGTGTTCACTCAAGGATTTGACAGAGTGTGAGTATATTTGGGGCCTACCTATCCTGTTTGTGAGCCTCTATCCAACATTTTTATCACTCAACTTCCTACCACTATGTTAGCCCCAAACACCTTCTGGTGGTTCCTCAGGCCAGTATGACTTTTGTGGCTTCTTCCTTGAATACTACCTGTCTGTGTTAGGCCTCTATACAGCATCTTTGGAAAATCTATGAACACATTGATCTTATCCAGTGTGGTTCCTTATTTTAAAAATCAAATTCCTTCCATTGTTTTCCTACTTTGATAGCTCTTCAGTATGTTTAAATTGCTGTCTTTTAATATTTGTAACTGTTATTTGCAGGAAGGTTTCTCTAGTACAAGTTCCTCCTTCATGACCAGAATAAGAGCATGTACTGGCAACCTTTGCATTCAGTTTTACTTAGATGGGAAATTTTACCTTATAGCAGTTTGAAATTTGAGGATGAACTTTTCATTCCTGAATTATAGGTTTCCATGTTTAGACTATCATTGCTTTCCTAAAATGTATGTGCTTCAAAGAAGAAACAAATGAGACAATCTCAGAGGAAATGCCATATCTGTTGTTTCATTTAATATTTGTAATACATAATGTAGAGGCATAGGACCTCAGCCTTCTAAACGTCTTAACTGAAAGATAGGAGTTTACTGTCTATGTGGAATTCCAATTTTGCAAATAGTTTCTTGAAGACCTCCGATGGTTGTTTATGTAAATAAGGGAAGACTGTTTTAATTTATCTTAAATGAATACACTGGACAAATCAAGGGAAAGAGAGCCAGGTAAAAGAATATAGTGTGCCTAGAAATATTGGGTGCTTATTTTGAGGCTATGGTTTAGAGATTCCTGGTTGGAATGGTCTATACCATAAGAGTTCCGGGTGGGTGCCATGCCACACAGGAAACAATTGCAGGCTGCCCCTTGGAGTAAGCCAGAGAGCTAACAAATTCAGTGTGCATTGTAATGCTTCATCAACATGCCTTCTCCAGGGCCTGCCCTCTCTGCTGGGTCACTGACCTTTATAAGTGCACAGTCATGGCCACTGCCTGACAGGCATGAAAAGAAGACAGACAATGGACAAGAAGGAGACATGCACAGAGGGGGAAAATGCCCTCATTCAAGGGATTTACTGGTCAAGGATGTCATGTCCTATGTCCAATTCCAGAATGCATGTGGTGGTGTTTAAACTATGCATATTGGGCTGAATAAATATAAAGAATGATTATTATCAACATGTGAACACAAAAATACTCCTGAGAAACATGATCAGTTTTGCAGCAACACAGAACTATACAGAAATTGTTTCTTACTATAAAAATGTTAACCAACTTTTAAAAGCTTTAGATCATTAAAATTGATTAGAGTGTCATACAGCCTGATTTCAAAGGCATTCCATACTCCAGAGATAGCACCACAAAGTAGCTTGCAAGTAGGGGAAAATTTTTAACTTGGGTCCTAAATTTGTCAAAAGTAACTGTGCAATCTTTGGCCACTTGCTGCAAACCATCAAGCTCCCAATTCTCCATCTGTACATCAAGTAAGGGCTGTCTTGGTACAATGACCCAATTTTCCTGATATTTTGAGATTTCTGTGTTAGTTATTGTCTCTGTTTCCTCAGATGATTTGTATAGCTTCTTCTTCAAGAAGTTTAGAAAAATATGTTAAAGTAACCATTTCTAGAATGAACTCCTGGAATTCCCAAGTTCAATAAGAGTGAATTATTTTACATATTGGAATTCCATGTACATTTTTATTTCTTTTTATTTTGTTTTTAAAAGGAGTCCATTCCAAGTGGAAAAGCATTTGTAAACCTATACTCAAGGATGTTCCTCCAATACTCTATGATTCTTACAATAAAAAGCAATGCATAAATTTTTACCTTTTATTGATAAGCATTTTCTAGAAGCTCCTTAAGAGTGATATTAAATTATATATTTCTTGTATTGATTCTTGAATGCCATACTATTCTAGTAGAAGAATAATGTATGGCAGATGCATCTGGAAAGACACAGCTGTTCTGAGAACACCACTCTGAAATGGAAGCACTGTCCTAGAATTCATACACACATCTCCACTACTTTAGAGATCATCACACAGAGTGGTTTGTCACACTGGATTGGTCCACATTTCATAGTCTCTAATTTTTATACACTTCCTCTGCTTAAGGCAGCCCAAGGGCATCTGAGTCAGGAATGGTATCTTATCTGGCATTCCACCCCAAAGTGCCTAACAACTCCTCTTGTTTCTTGAAGAACTTCTCCTGATTAGCAGTGGTTTAGGGAAAGTAACACTAGCGGAACCCAGCATAATTATGTGCATATGTAAGCCTGTAGAGAGAATAATCATAGGATGCATCTCAAAGCCAAATAAAAGTGATTTCTACTATTGATCATTGAAAAGTAATCCTTCCCACTACTCCCTTCTGCAAATATAAGGCAGCATGTATAAATAATATGCAAATGGTTCCTAAATCCAAAGTATGTCTAATACTGACGTTAGCTTTTACTCAAGAATTTATGCCCGTCAGTGGTAAAAATAAGTGCCTCTTCACCAAAAAGAAAAAAGTAAAGAAATTATTCTCACTTTGCAAAAGTAATTAATTCTGGAGAGAGTAATGTCAACATTCATTTTAATGAGTAGACAATTGTCCTTCCCTGCTAAGGAGACTGGACCCTCATATGGGAATACATTAATGCCTGCTTGGGTGCTAATGTGAACATCCTCTCCCCTTTCTGGGAAAGAAGAAGGATTCTTCCCTGTTAGATCCTCCTAGTTGGAATCACTGTTCCTGGGGCTTCGTGAGAAAACCAGAAGAGTGAGCATCATGTTTAATATATTTTACTCCTCAAACACAAATGTGCTAGACTACCCTCTAGGAGCTTTTGTTCTGTCACACAAAAACACAGTCATTCACACAGCCTAAAGTTGCAGACAATCATATGCTGAACACTTGGCATAGCTAGGCTTTTAGTTACATTTTTAGTTTGTTCTTAATTTCCTTGTTCCTTTTGAAACATTTTTTTTTTTTGCTGCAGGAGAGACAGAGAGCCACATTTAAATTTAATAGAGACAACTGTTGGACAGAATGTTAAGGGAAGTGAGTGTATTCACCCCACCCACTCCATCAGAGGCCGCTTCCTGTGTGAGGTGGGATTTGAATCATATTAATTTGTCCCAGACCACACCAAAATTAAGCTGTTCATGTCTGAAACATTCCATGAATTCAGTTGCGAGGAGGAATTTGTTCAGCCATGTTATGGATTCATATTTCTCTCCTCTCCCAAGAAGGTCTGGGTGTCCTTATAAGGGAGAATGCCTCTGTTTCCCACAGTGTGCAGAGCTAAATAAATACTCTCTCACAGTCAATGCAGAGGTAACTTTTTTTTTAATGGATTAAAAAAAAAAAGCTGTTCTGAGAGTCCATCACTGCTTCAGCATGCCCATTCAGAGAGGACGCTTTTGTCTCTCTCTCAGTGGGAGCTGCCATTTTAATGGGGCCTCCAGCGGGGCCTAGTTTGAGGTTGTGAAGTAGGCCTAGAAGAATTGTGGAATTTTTTTATTTAGATTTTGCTTAATTTAACCATACTGGCTTTCAAATGAACTGAAATGTAAAAGTGAATCCACAGTAAATATCCCTCAGAAGCTGCAACCAGATAATTTCAGCGATTCCTCATTTCTGAAGTTCTCTCATGTGAAAACCAATCCCTTGAAGTTCTAATAGACATTACAAGCTCTCTACTCTCGACCCCCAATCTATTTTCAAAGGCATAAACCAGCAGAATTCATTCATTCTTGGAAATATGCATACATATACACAGACACAAGCATGTACTTCTAAATACTAGATGAAAAAAATTGCTTTCAGCTGATGGGTGATGCCAAATCAGGATTGGCATGGCTTTGTGGTAATTCTGGGGTTTCCCTTTCGCCTGACTCATGCACCAAGGTACAGGGAGTGCCCCCTACCACAGAGCCTCAGGAGTGCCAAAGCTACTCCCCACGCCCTTCACCCACAGTGGGTTCCAACCCCCTCTGCACACTTTCCAGATAAAACTGTGGCTCCCACGAATAAGGCTGGAACCAAATAGGCTCACGGGCTGCTATACCCTGGCCCTGGCACCAGACCTGTTTTGCTCTGGCCCGCCTGTCAGCCCTTGCAGCCACACACTGGCTGTTCCTGGCAGCTGCATGCCCAGATGCCAACCACTGGAATGTGTTTTGCTTTCCCGCGCCTCTGAGGGGATGGCCTCAGGCAAAGGCTCTTCCCTGGCCTCTCTGGCTAAGGAACAAGGAGTAGGCAGCTGGGGAAGCAATCATGCTTCCAAGACCCTTTACCTGCACTAATCCAGCAGAGTATGCATGCCCTGAGCCCCGCTTTCGCTGCCCGAGTAGAAGACAAAGGTCTCTTTGCCTAGATCATTAGTTTTATAAATGGCTGACTTGTGGGCCTCTGTGTGTGTGTGTGTGTATGTGTGTGTGTGGGTGTGTATGTGTGTGTATACTTATACCTGAAGGCATTCACTCTTCACAGGTATACATTCTTAACAGGAGACAAGAATGGAAATGATGGAATTATGCATTTCTGGAAAAGGCAAATATTTGGGAATGTACAATTTTGTTCAAACATATCTATGCAAGATTCCACTGCATGTATTTGGAGATTTACATAAAGATACTCTACAGTAAGAAAGCCCGCCTTGATTGAGCTGAGGGGTGGGGGACAAAATTGCCCCCATAAAATAATTGAATTTCAAATTAGTGTTTCCCAGTAAGTGTGCTATCTGGGATGAGAACAAATTTAGGAAAACCCAAGTCAGTTTTAGAGCTGCACATCTTAAGGTCTTTCAGGTGATGGGTGATTTATGTTTGTTTGTAATACAAAGTTTTGATTCATCATATTTTTTTCCTTAAGTTCTTTTATTGGTACATTTTAGGTATACAATACATTTACATTTATCATTGAGTGCTTGTACCTTTACATGATATATCTTGGTTCTTATTTTTTTCCCATTTACTGTCCTCCCTTCACCTCCTCCACCCTTCCCTATTTGCAAAGACTTTGTTTCCATTTTTTCTTTTTCTCATAATATTTCCTTTCCCTTCTTTCCTTTCCCCTACGCCTCCCACTTCCCCTACCACTTTGGACCTTTTCTTCCAATTTCAAATTATCAATTATTCATTTTAATCCTTATTTACACTTTCAGTTTCTCACACCAGAGAAACTATTTAGTATTTACAACAGTGTGTCCTATTTATTTCACTTAAGAGTATGGCCTCAATATGCATCCATTTAGCTATAAATGACTCTAGTTTCTCATTCTTTATGACTGAGTAGTACTTCATTTTATAAAAAAAAAACACATCTTCTTTATCCAGTTTCCAGTTGATGGGCACTTGGGCTGTTT
>NW_004624809.1:153436-169276 GCF_000247695.1 Heterocephalus glaber
ATTGTGCTAATCCTAAAACTGGATAAAGATAATAGAAGAAAAAAGTATGAACATAGATAGAAATTTGTTTAACAAAACAAACTTTTGGAAGTTGGCTCTTTTATTTTTTATTTTTCTCCCCTTTCCCTTTAGTTTCTTGCCTTGCCTTGTGGCTTCCCTCTGTTGGGCTTCATGGAGTTGTGAACTTCATCGTCTTTTTCTACATATTGTTTAGAATTGTTTGGAGTGTTGGTTTGGTGTTCATGAAGTTTCTCAGGTATTCTTTGTTGTGGAAGTATCTAATTTCCCCATCAATTTTGAGGATAATTTTGAAGGATGTAACAGTCTAGGTTGGAAGTTATTTTCTTTTAGGGCTTGAAATACTTCCCTCCAGGCTCTTCTTGACTTGAGGGTTTATGTTGAGAAGTCTGCTGTGATTCTGATGGGCTTTCCTTTGTATATGATTTGTTTCTTTTCTCTAACTGCTTGTAGGATTTTGTTCTTCTGTTGCATTTCTGGGAACTTGACTATTATATGTCTAGGTGTAGATTTTTTTTTGATCATGGCTAATTGGAATTTTATATGCCTCACTTATCTGTAAGTTCAATTCCCTATCTCTGGAAAGTTTTCTACTATTACTTCTGTGAACAGTTTTTTATGTCAATTGTACTTTCTCCTGTTTTGGTGTGAACTCCTATCTATCTTATGTTATTTTTTTTTGCATCATCTAGTAGCTGCTGGATTGATTTCTTGTGGTCCCTTACTCTTTTGAAGAAATCTCTGTTTTCCTGGTCACTAACCATAATCCTGTCTTCTATATCTGATATTCTATCTTCACATTCGCTCAATCTGCAGTTAATACTTTCAGTGGAGTTTTTTATCTCCAGGATATCTGTTTGAATCTGTTTCATGGATTCCATTTCTTTCTTATGTTGAGTGATCATGGTTTCCATTTCTTTCTTATGGTGGGCATTCATGGCTCCCAGCATGGTTCTGAGCTCATCTATTTTTTTTTTTAATCTGTTTCTGTTCTAGAGCCTCTAATTATGTCTTCCACTCCACTCACCATCTGTGCAGTTATCTGGGAAATTATTTCTGTTTTGAATTTTTCTAAAGCCTCATTCATATGTTTTGCTACTTCCTGTGCTGTAAGTTCAGGGTGTCCAGGTGGTTGATTGTCATATTTTTCCACCTTGTTTCCCCCAGAATTTGCCTTTGGTGAGCCAGAAGTCTGTGTTTGTGTCCTGTCGAGGTGTCTTCTCATTTTTAATTCTGATGTTTGTGCTTTTTTTTTGCTTTAATTCCTGTGCTGATACTCCAATATTTCTTATTTTGAGTATCTTTATTACTGGTGTTTAGAGCCCCTATTGAGGGATTGCTTCTAAGAGATATCTTCCAGGTATAGCTGGACTTTTTGTTTGTTTGTTTGTTTGTTGTTTTGGGGTTTTTTCTGGTACTGGAGATCGAACTCGGGTCCTTGTGCTTACAGGGCAGGTGGCAGAACCACTGAGCTACATCCCTGGCCCTATAGCTGGACTTTTTAGGCTTTGAGTCTCTAATGATTCTTAGGCAATCTTCTTTTCAGTATACCAGGGAGGACAACTGATTAGATCAATCACAACACCTTAGCCCAATTGACACAATCAGCATCAAACACAGCTTAGAAAATGACAATTTGTGGTAACAGTTAATTTATCACCTTTATCTGAGGGAGCTAGATCAAAATCTAGGACCAGCCCAAAACATGTTTGTAGTTACAAGACCTTTCAATATGGCAAATTTACCCTTCAGGGTAAGGATTTAGCAGGGGTTGGGGAGGGAGGGATAGAGAGATAGAGGGAGAGGAAAAGGTTAGAGATGAAGCTAGAGGACATGGGAAGATCATGCAAATTGTGGGGATCTGTTGAAGACAGGAGAAGACACAGAGAAAGAACAGAGACAAGTACAGAACAAACTGAGAATAATAAGGAAGCTAGAAATTGTATTTACCTTCCTATAAAAGTGACATTCAAGAGGACAGAGAAAAAATTCAGGATGGGACAGGAACAGGAACAAAGAGGGAGAGAAATATAGACCCAGAAGGGATAGAGAGAGAAAAAGAAAAACAAACAAACAAAATATATATAAAACAAAACAAGCAAACAAAAAAAGGTCTCCCTCAGGATATGTCTCTGCTGTCCTGGTAGGCAATGTGGGCAGCAGTGTGTGGGTCTAAGTCGATTAGTCTCAGCAAGCCAGCTGTAGTCTACTGAGATTCAGGCTGATTTCTGGTTGCAAGGTCCAAGTTGAGGTCCCTGACCTCCTGAAGGATTAAACTCTGCAAGGTTCTACTGCAGGTTCCAGCTGTCCTCCCCCCTATTCAAGTCTGGGTTTCTATGGGAGGTGCTGATCCCACCAACTTACCAACCAGATAGTCCAGTGTGCTTTAATTGAAGAGTTTTTCTTCACTTTCCCAGTGGGCTTCAATTTTCATTGAGAAGCATCAGAAAAGCCCTCTCAGTTGTTCACTTCTGCTCTATCTTCTGGGGCTTGTATTCATGGCCTTTATGTTCCCCCTGGCACCTCTGCTGTGTGGATTCAGATGCCACATGCTGCGCAGCCTCTGCACTGTGTGGTCTCCGGCCAGGTGTGGACACGTGGGCTGCTGGCTTCTGTGTGACTGAGGGTCTCTGGCGGGGTACCTCAATTCATCATATTTTATAAAATCTGGTATCAATTCCTTGATGGCTAATCAAAGCATTGATTCTGACTTGGTTATTGAAGGGAGTTATTCTTGTGTTTGTTGCAATGGCAAATTGGACCAAAAGTTCTACCACCCCCTACCCCCCATCCCATGGCTCTTGAAATGTAGAAGTGTAAGACAACCCACCAGCAATAGGCTGGGTAGGGCTGGGGGTGGAGTTCAGTGGTGGAGTGCTTGCCTAGCATGCCTGAGATGGTGAGATCAATCCCTAGGACAAAAACAAAGAAAGAAAAGCTTGGATGATGATTTAAAAAATCATTTTGCCTCTCTCTACCTTTTCTATGCTTCAGAAAGAAGGTGACAAGAGTCACCTGGCAGACCCAAGAGTCTAGAAAACATATGAGCCTGGCATGAAATGTTAGGGACTGCAGATCCTGTTTAACACAGGCATTTTGGGAGGGCATGTAAAAGTGAACATCACTTATAAAGCACAATCTGGACAGCAGATATATTCTATCCCTCAAAACCTGGTTTAAATTATAAATATCTTTATTACCTTCTTGTAGTAAAAAAGAAAACAATATGGAAATGTTTAAAAATTTAAAATGAGAATTACCATTATTCCTACTCTCTAGAAATAATTCCTAACAAATCTGATGAGTATCCTATAGTCCATTAATACACAGATATAATATAAACTATTAACATGTATCATGTGTGTGTATGCAAACATGGCTTATGATCTTTCAGAATCGCCTAGGCTGGGCTCCAACTTGTGTTCCTCCTGCCTCAGCCACCTAGAATGTTTACACACATGCCCCATTTGCTCAGCTAAAGTCATTTTAAAGTACAATATATTCAATTTACAATGGTTTATGTGGACATAACCCTATCTTACAAACATCATGGATCACCTGTATATAATATGTATATACAAAATATATATATATGTGTGTATATATATGTATATATATATTTAATATGTATCTAGAATTTAAATGTATGGTGGTTTATTTAGTTCTTCCTGTACTTATGGTCATTTAAGTTATTCCAAAACTTCAGTAATACAATTAATGCTAAATAAATATCCCTTCATATACATTATAAATTTTAAGTACATATTTAAATACAATTCCATTTGCTTTTATGGAAACTGAAATTATCAACTAGGCAGGGAAAGTCAGCAAGAAATGAAGTGTAGGTGTTGCACAAAGTATAATGCTGCAAGTTACAAGTCAAGTTGAAATAGGCTTATTGAAACAGAAAGCCAACTCATTAGAAGTTGCATTTGGGTGTGTAATTTTTTTCAAAGTCCTGATGTTCTGTTTGTCCTCACAATGTGTTCTTTTAGATAACATACTTGTGGATATGTCCAACTTTCTCCAACATTGTAATAAAATTGAGCATGGAGTTGAATACACCATTTAACCTTGAAATATTGATGAGAAGCATAGGAATAATCATGTGGCTCTCTATAGCTAATAAAGTCTTCATAATTGTAATGTTTAATAAATCTTAATTTTGTTAACATAAAGACAGCCATCTTTTTTGTTCCACAGATGCAAAAAACTTTTTACTTCTAAATTTCTGAACACCAATGCAAATAATCTAATTTTCATTTCTCTGTCATTTTTCCCAGTTACTTTTGTAGACACAATTGCTTTTTGTATCCATTCATTTATATACTATATGAAGTAAATTTTGAAATAACCCAGAGCCTTTGCACTGAACTACATTCCCAGCTCTTTTAATTTTTTTTTTTTTAATTTTGAGACAAGGTCTTGCTAAATCACTAAGTTGGCCAGGCCTTTTTGTCTTGCTAAGTCTCCAGCTTGTTTTCCTGCCTTGGCCTCACAGAGTGCTAGAATAACATGCATGTGCCATCCCTCCCAGCATATTCTCTATTTTTAAATGATGCAATACTTGGAAAAACTAAAGCTCAGTACAACATTGGTGATCTATTTATTTCCTTCTGGGAGATTCCATCTTTATCCCATTTCCATGGTTTCACCTCTTATTAGCACAGCCGTAAATAATAAGTAATAATAAAGACATTTCTAATGTACTGAAATAGCAAATTGGAAAAAATAAGAGGTAGGATTCCATAATGTGATTTATATGGATTACAAGAGAACAATATGTTAATTGTAAGATAGAAGAGATTTTAGTCTGTTGAAGAAAAATGAGAAAATTTTCTTTTGGTTGCTTGGGTGCCTAAAAATCATGAAATATCTTTACAGTTTTAAATAAAATCATAACTAAAATTGATCCCGATGGTGTGCTGATGGTAGGCTACCTAGACATGGAGTTATTGCATAATCATATCGCATCTTCCCTTCAGGTCATGCAGATTCAGGGTGTGATACCTAGCTAATAGGTCAAACTGTGAACCAGTGTTTCACTCCAGTCACTTAAAGAATGAACATTGGTTAAGAATAGTAACATTAATAGGTGTTCAAAACTAATTTTAAATTTTCATGTTGAATTTTCACATAAATATCTTTATTTCAATATCCATTTAACACAAGAGAAACTGAGATGGTGGTGAAATAGCGTATCTTAGGTCAATTAAATGAAATATTCTGATCCTCAAAACTGGGGACACTGTGCACTCATTCAAAAACATCTATTCATTGGCCACAACGTGACTGTTACTAGGCAGCAAGTATAGACACCTAAACAATTAGTTACATAGAAACCAAAGACATCCAAGAATTTGAAACAATGAAGGTTTTCCAAATTTAGATCTCCAACTTTAAGAATAGCTCTTTAGAAAGCTACTCACTCTGCAAAATTATTAGTTGGGCACAACTTTCACCTTTCTTGCTGTTTTAATCACACACCTTTTCTTTAGTCCACACAGAGTATCAGGTATAAAAATACCTGTGTCCTTTTCTCTTCTCAATTGAATGGTAGATTTATAACTTATTTTGTTTCATAAAAATTTCAAGAGCCATACAAAAATGTTTTCAATACAGCAGCATAAATTAAACTAAAACAAAAAAGACAAATTGTTAAGGACTTATGCAGAAGCCTAACTTAAATCAACATAAATCCTCCAGTTTGGATGTTGAATGTCATTCCTCACATACACCATAATATTTTGCCCCTGGCCCCAAAAGATTCATATATATCTTTTTATGTAAAATGCATTTAGTCCATCTCTAAGAGTTGGCAAAATTTTAACAGTTTTAGCATTGCTGAAAAGTCCAAGTTCAAAGTCTCCTCCAAGCCTTAAGGCAAATGCTTAACTGTGAGTCCCTGTAAAAATAAAAAAGAAAGTTAAACACTTCCAACATACAATGGCACAGGGTAAACATTCCCATTCCAAAAGGAAGGAATAGGGATTAGAAAGAAATGGACCAAAGCAAGACTGAAACCCAGCAGGGCAAACATTAAATCCTGTAGTTCTTCGTTCAGAACCTGAGGCAAAGATGTGAGCTCCAAACAGCTTGGATGGCCTGCTGTTACATCACTGCAGGTTGTAAGCCTCCTGACTTCCCTCTTGGGGTGGTTTTGCTCACTGCCTGCAGCCTTCCTTGGCAGAAATTTCATATTCCTGGCAACTCCAATTTCTTGGGGTCTCCACTATACTTTTTTCTTTACTCTCACAGCTTTATTCATTGCCCTCTCAGGGGCACACTATCTGCCCTCCAAGATCCCACAACTCTTGCATTCTATATGCCTGCAAAGCTAGCACCATGTGGATGATGCCAAGGTCTGCTACTATCTCAAGAAGTATCCAGGTCCCCTTAGATCATGGCTGCAGAAGCTTCTGAGTGCCTGGATGGCTGAACTCTGGGAAACATTTTTTTTTCATCCCAGAAAGAGCAGAGTGCCCTGGGCTCTCTTCTCAAAGCAGTCTTTTACTTTTGCAGGGCAAAGGGTGGGGTTTTGCTGTTTCCTGGTATTTCTTCAAGCCATCTCTCTTATTCTCCTAATGTAAAGTACTTGGCTTCTTTTTAATCTTTTCAGCAACCTCATTCTCAAAGGCACCAACTTTGTAGACTCTTGCTTTCTGGGGAAACTGAAAACTTTAAAAAGGGGCTTTTTGCTTTTATTTGTCAGTGTACTTCTCCCTATAAGCAGCAAGTAGTGCCCACACTACAGCCTGAACATTTGGGCTGGCTTGAAATTTCCTCCTTCAGATCAATTAGTCTGTCACTCTTAATCTGTCTTCTGCAAAGTCACAGGATGTGAGCAAAATGTAGACAAACTTTCTGCCACAGTGTAATACTGGCTTGGACTCCAACTGCCAATAAAGTCCTTGTTCTCAAGAAACTTCTTGAGCCTAGCATTTACCATCTGCCCTTTTATCACCATTTTGGCCTTCTGAGTTCTGACCAGATTCTCCCATTGAACTCAGCTTAGAGCATTCTAGAGCTTCCCTAGTGAGCAACTTCAAACCTTTCCAAACTCCTCCTGCCAACCTGCTGTTACAGCTTCTAAACTACGTGGTCAGGTAGTCACAGCAATGAACCCACTCATGGTACCAAAATCTGCCTTAGTCACTTTCCTTATCACTGGGAGAAAATACCAGACATTCACAACTTAAAGGAAGAGAGGCTAATTTTAGCTCATGTTTTTAGTCCATAGTTGGCCAGCTTTCAGGCAGGAAGCCATGATGGAAGGTTCTAGCATAGGAAAACTGCTCATGTCATGGGAGCCAGGAGGCAGAGAAGGGAGAAGCTAAGGAGGGAGACAGACCCTTCCAGGTCACATCCCCAGTGACCCACCTGCTAACAGCAAATCAGATATAGTGTACCCATAATTCAATCACATTCCAAAAGCCTCACCTCTGAGTACATGAGATTTTGAGGCATACCATCTTGCCACAGTCTTTGTTTTGCTCTGCTTATCAGTTTCATTCTCCTTCCTATAAACTGATTTTTTCCACATGGCAGGAAACATGATTACAACAACTAGGGTTTACAGTCTATGCCTTCAGTCATAGGAGAGCGACTAACTCAACTCTCTGGGTATCTGCCCTCTTGTTATAAGGAAGGCTCTAGGTGGCTTTCCTTGAATAAGGGACTGCTATGGTTGAGATATGGTTTGTTTTCAAAAGTTCACATGTAGGTTTGAGCCCCAGTATGGCAGTTTTGAGGTGGAATCTTAAAGTCCTGGAGCCCAGGGGATGGCATTGAGATCACAGGAACTTCACTCTCATGGATGGAGCAATTCTGTCTCTCAGGAATGAGTCAGATCTCAGGACTGAATTAGTTCTCACAAGAGTGGGTTGTCATGTTGTCATAAATCAAGGCCACTTTGTTCTTGGCTCCTTCTGAACATAGTTGTTCCCCTTTCTGATTCTGTATCATGTAAATACAGCCAGAGAAAGGCTCTTACCATACTCCAGACCCATATGTTTGGGCTTTCTAGTCACCAGAAATGTGAGCTAAATAAATATATATATTTAAAGTCAAGAACTTATTTTATTTGTTTTAAAATGAACATTGAGGATTCCCCATTACCCACCACCCTACAAAACTTTTGAATGTGGAATGTTCAATAGCCTATCCATTTTAGTAGGTTACAAAACTAGCAAAAACTCCAGTTGTCTAATGATGAATAATTTTGATTTTTGTTTAAGTAGCTGAGTACCTACTGGACAATTTCCTTAGCTAAAGGCTAAAAGTAAAATTTTAATTTCTGCACAGAAAATGCCATTAACTTAGTAGCCTTTGCTTAATAGATGGGATTAATTCTCCATAAAGTCAAAGTGGAATGGGACAACAAGCAGCATTAAGTTCACAGGCACACAGAACTAGTGCTCAAACTGCTAGCACAAATTCCAACATAGTACATATGGCTAAGTCACTACTAAACCATCCATCTCCAAACTTGAGACTCTCCCTATGCATCTACGGGAAGAAATCACCACTTTGAGCATAAATGCCTCCACAAGAAAAGCAGAATTCAATTAGGGTTGAATTAGACAAATGATAACTGAATCACATAAGCTGCTAGCTGTTGAACACGTGTTTCGAGATACAACTTTTATACACATTTTATTTGTTTTGCTAATACCATCAGAACTGAAGCTACTGACTCATTTCCCTAAAGCAGGGAAATAAATCTAAAACAGATACTGGTACTTCTCAAAAGATAGCAATTTAAAAGCGTGGTAGCAGGCATTTGATATCTTTTTAAAGAACTTAAGCTGCAGGAAAAACATGTGACCAAGAGTGTTATGATTATCCATTAGAGACTTTCATCAATATATGTACCAATTTAGGTGACAATACAACAAAATCCAAGGATTAGTGATGACAATGTACATGTCGTAAGGAATGATATTTGGTATTTTTTATACATTATCCAGCATCAAGTATTTTGTTGCAGAAATACAAAATAGACTAAGACAGTCACCAATATCTGATATAAATATCAACACCTATATCTACAATCAAAGCATGAAAAGAAATTATAATTGGCTCAACTTAGATTATGTACCTTCTGCTATGCTGTATAGTTTGGATGTAGAATTTCCCACGAAAGACCCCCTGTTAAAGACTTCATCCTCAGGTTGGTGATACTAGTAGGAGGTGGTGGAAACATTAAGAGGTAGGGCCTAGTGGGAGATCTTTGGATAATAGGAGGCATCCCCTTAAAAATCATTGTGGGACCCCAGCCTTTTTCTCTTTTTCATTTTCTAGCCATGATGTGAGCAGCTTTGCTCCATGCACTCCCCACCATGATTCACTGCCTTGCCATAGGACCAAAAGCAATGGGGCCCATAAACCACGGACTGAACCCTCCAAAACTGTGAGCCAAAATAAACCTTTTCTCTTTTTAATTTTTAAAAATTTTATTGTAGTAAAAGATGCATTGCCTTATCCTCCCTCAAAATACTCCCCATCACTTAGAACACACTTATCCCATTGTTCTTGCCACTTTCTGAAACAGTTCTGGAACTCCTCTTTTCTGAATGTCTTCATGATCAAAAATGTGGTGAATTCTGCTGCTGAGTGCCATCCAATGGAAAGGCAGACTGGTAAAACAGTTAGTGTGTCCTCATCCACCTTATTCACTGAATTGGCACCATGCTACTTCTGGCTCTTCTTCAAAGTCAAAATGACCATGAAAGGGAAACATTTTGAAACAATTCAGGATATTGAGGCAACCATGACAGCACAACCAGATACTCATATTTTCAAAAGCAGTAAAGAGTTGGCCTCTTCTATCTCATGTTCCTTACCTGCTTGGGCAGGTGAAGTATTCCTTTCTCATCACTGCTGTAAGACATTACCACACATCTAACAATGGGAATCTATTTCTGTACAGTTCTGGACCCAGAGGTCCTAGTATCAAGATTTCAGCGGGGCTGCTGTTCTCCTAGAGGCTTTGGGGGGACCTTTTCCTTGTTGTCAGAGCCCTTCATCCCACAACCTGAGTGGGCTGAGGGCCAGGCCAGGGGGTAAGGTATGATACAAACATCCATGAGGCATGCATGTGGCAGACTGGGAAATGAAAGGCCCGCAGAGTTGATCAAGAGGAGGAAAGAGCAAAATGGGAAATTTAGGAGACTTAGCAATGGCTGCAATACAAGGGCATAAATGGGAAACAGAACGGAAGCAAGGATGTTACAACCGGAAGGTGGCACTGTTTGCTGGGGCACATGAGGTGGGTGGAAGAGGTCAGTCCAGTTCTGGAGCACCACATCTGAGGCTCCTGGGAATGGTCTCCTGGACAGAAACCAGAAGTTGGATCGTGATAGGCAGGACTTAGGGATGGACAGGCAGAGTCCTTTACTCTTTATAAATTGATTATCTTGAGTATTTGTTACAGTAACAGAAAGTACTTATCCATGCACCAATGAGATGTAGATAAGGAACAGGACAACTATTAAACAAAATAGTTACTTTCAAAAAGCCAATCAATGTAAGATTTACAAAAAGAAGCTGATGGTGCTGAAAAGACGATATCAAAGCTATGCACAATTATAAGTCAAATAAATTAATGATAGCAATGCAATTAAAGCCAGGAGTGAGGTGGCCATATGCTTCTCAGGCAGAACATATCATTAATTCAACCACCTGTCTAGGGTGGGGATAGGAAGAACTCACCTCCACACTGCCTCCTCCTACATGGTGGTTATGACTCCAGCATAAGCTAAGGCAGCACTTTAGGCAGGCACTCAGTGGGGGCCATGTAAAATTGAGAAGTCAGTAATGTCCACATCTCTACAGTGCAAACAGTTGAGCTAGCCCAGCAGAACTGAATCTCTCCAACCCATCTTGACTCCAAATGCTCTAAAACTATTACTCAGCCCACAAGGCCAGGAGAGGGCTAAAATGCCTCCTGAAGAGTTCCCATCAGCTTCTGACAGAAAAGAGCCACCTCATCAAATCTGAGTCCTAAGCAACCCTCCTTAGGCACTTCATCTCTCAGCCTCTCTTATGGATGCCCATGGATTACAGTTGTCTCAGAAACTGCCAAATTTACTTCTAAAATGGGCTTAGTGAAAGTGATAAACCCTCACCTGACCAAACTCCAAACAATCAGATAATTGAAATGATCAGAATTGTTTTTGTTGTGATATCACTAATTTATCTTAATTTTAAATCATCTATATTAGATCAGTGATGGCAAAACTTTTAGAGCTTTCAATGATAACAAATAGCATGTCATAAGTTTGCCACCACTGCACTAGACATTATATATAACCCAATATATTTCAATGATTTAAAATTGATGAATGAGTTACTTCATATATGTATAGCACATATCACAAGTATTATATTTTTATATGTTATTACTATATATACTTTACTACACATTCACAAATAGGCTTTCTGCTCTCTGACAGATTCCTTGAGGATAGAAACCATGTTTACCTTATTTATTGCTCTATTGAAAGTTCTTAGCACTGTGCATGCCACATAGTAGGTGCTCAATAAATGTTAGCTGAACAAATACTCTTTTGTAAAAATCAACAATAGAATTATAGTGTATAGTCAAGTGTGGTATCAAAATCTATAGCTATACAACACAATTTTCAAGATCTTTATCTCTAAATTGCTTGGATTTTTACTGAAACGTGTATTAATTGTATTTTAAAATAGAGATATTTTTTAAACCATTTACCCTTCTTCACTTTACAGAAGTAGTTAAAAATGACAGTACAATAATCCTTGATTGTGTAAAAGAACCACTTTAAAAATGATCTTTGCTAGATGTGTTAAGGTACAGGTGCTTGTTTAGAAATGATTTCTAATAATAAAAGAAAAAAGAAAATGCCTCAATCCAGCATGAAGACATCCACTCTCTGCCTTTCACTGAGACATAACAGCATGCAGAGTCTCTCTCCTTCTGGCCTGGCTCACTTTCAGGAAGAGATTGAGCTAAGTACCAAATTCTTCTTCATATGCCACCTTGCTGCACCCAAAGGACCAAGGACATCTTAAGCAAATCAAAATGCAAGAGCCTGGGGAAATTGCACAGAGAAATGAACAAACCAAACACCAACAGTGAGCTAGATTTGTTACACTCACCTCATCCCCTTGACCCTAGGTAAAAGTTAAAGTTTGCAGTTCTTACAGGCAAGCTGCCTTGTCTCAACTCCATTATTTCTCTCTCTCTCTTTCTCTCTCTCCCTCCCTCCCTCCCTTCCTCCCTCCCTTTCTCTCTCCTTCTCTCCAACCCCCCCTTCTTCCTACAATTATCAGACATTGATCTGCATTTTAAGCTGCCCTGTAATGCCTGGTTCCATCCTTATGAATAGAACTAATCGCTAAATAACCTAAGTCTTTGTCTAGAGACTTAGTCTTTTTTACCTCCTTTGAGAGGCAACCTCCACCAATTAAAGCTTTGGAATTGTCCCATGAAAAGGACATTAGCTCTCTTAACGTGAAATAATGGTTAGAAGGATTTCAACCTACCTGTTCCTTTAGACTTCCTGGCTTAAACTACAGAACAAATAATTCCTCTTCTTACAGCTCATGAGTGACAAGGCACATATTACTTTAGGAGATGAATCAATAATTCATTTAAGAATTATTAAGCTCTAATAGCTAATATTTAATAACACTCACTATATGCTGAATGGCTTACAAGGATTATCACCTTTGACACTCCCTACATGATTATGAAACTTGCTCAGTGTCGCAGGGCTAGGATTTGGCAATGTATTTACTCCTTTTAGTTTATGTGAGTCTGGATATGAAATACGGGGTTTCAGTGAGCTACTGCCATAGGAGGTCTCTGACCTCTGATGCCTCCTCTCTTCCCACCATAACAGTCTTGAAGCATCCTAACAACATATCCAGTATAAAAGCAAATGGCTCCTGTGGGAGCCTTCAGTGAACTAGTAACCAGGTCCCAAAGGGTTAGGCAGAGTCTCTTCCTCATTCCTTTGAGTATCAGAGTTTCTTACCCCTCCTGTATTATTCTTCCCTTCACTCTTTCCCCACCTTTTTGTTCAGTTTTTTTCTCGAAGACCAGGGATCAGATCATGCAAAGGGTTTTGGTTTGGTTTGGTTTGGTTTGGTTTGGTTTGGTTTGGCTTGGTACCAGGGATTGAACTCACCTTGTGCTTGTGAGGCAGGCGCCGGAACCACTGAGCTAAATCCCCAGCCCCCATGTAAAGGTTTTGTAGTTTGATCATACAAAGGTGATGCAAAGTTCCTTCAAGACCAGGCTAATTGCTCCATGAAAATACCTAATTCAAAGTTTTTCAGATTCTCAAAGAATAAACTATAAGAAATTTTCAAAGAAAAGGCAAAATCCAAGCTTCTAGGACTGTCATCCATAGAGACCTGTGTGCCACCACTTGGTCTAGTGGGTAGAGCTCTGGGCTGCTGGTCCAAAGACTTGGTCTTCTCCTACCAGGCAACTGAACCTGGGCCACTCTCTTAACCACTCAGCACCTTGTAAAATGAGCATAAAACCCACCTCATAGAGTGATAACAAGGATGAAGCAGAATTAAAAAGAGAACATCTCTGGAAATCTGCCTTCCACAACTCAGTATTATAGAGGAACTCGGTGTTTATGAGTTCTTCATTTAAAAAACAAAATCGAATTTGGAAAATAAACTATCTATTGTATATGATTCAGTAGCTTTGTCAAAGTTTTGAAGCTTTTGTTTAATTTACAAGAAAGTTTTATTTTTATTTACTCCAATGTTAGGTGAACTGTGGGTCTATGCAAAGTAGCTGGCAAAGGTTTTTATGTTTTGTTTTGTTTATTTATATATTTATTGGTACATTTTAGGTATACATTTACATTTATCATTGGGTGTTTGTACCTGAACATGATGTATCTTAGTTCTTATTTTTTCTCCCATTACCTGTGCACCCTTCACCCCCTCCACCCTTCCCTATTTACACAGACTTTGATTCCATTTTTTCCTTTCTCATAATTTTTCCTTTCCCTTCTTCCCTTTCCCCTTCAAAGGTTTGAATAATTTTGTATCTTTTAATAATTAATTGTTAGGTTTTTGTATATTCTAGTCTATTAATAGAAGAAAAATAAATTGCATTTTTCTGATTACAAAAGAAGAGAATTTTTCAATAAAATTCTTAAGAAAATTGCTAATTTCCATTTTTTCCAGGATACCTATTTGTATGGACTGACTCTAGTTCTGAGTCAGATATAAAGGCAAGTTTTACCCACTCCTTTAAGGAGTTGGTCTGCCATCTTGAATCTCAATCAAGAGACCATCTGAAATTAGAGCTGCTTGTATATGATTATTTTCAACCTGTTAGAATGATCTTTGACTTGGAAATTAATTTCTTTATTCTTTTAATTTACTATAAACCATAATTCCCCCAAATCTCCTCACACTCCAAAAACTAATTCTCTCAGCCATCATTCCCACAAACTACAAAATAATATGTAGTGATTTGTGAGTACAAAGATGCCTAAAGTTTACTTTCCACCCAGTCCATATAGCCACCACTACATGGAATCCATTACTAGCAGTTTTTAGTTTGTTAGATTCAAAGTTCCATAAGTGCAGAGACCATATCAGCTTCTCATCTGAATGTGTAGAGAATGCTTAATGTCTTGCCTGACACACAATAGGTATTCCATAAAAGTCTATTAAATGAATTAAAAACTTTTAGGTCATGATTCAATAATGCAAACACCTCTAGCAGTGATATCCATCCCGTTTCTTTAACAGACTCAAAGTAATTTAAATGTCACTATGTGTCAAAACCATGTTAGACTCTCCCCCCATAATGTACCCATGAGTGGCCAGTGGGATGGTGCTCCTGTCCTCTAATGTCCAGGGGCTACAATCAACAAAGAACCTATAGCAAAATCATGAAGATATTGGACAGAACTCTCTTTTGATCCCAACAAGGTCTTCTGTGAATAAACAGATAAAATTTCAAAATTGCTTCAGATCCTGTTTGGAAATAGTTAAAAGAGCTAGATGACTTGAATGACTACTCAAAACATGACCCCTCCCCTAAGTTTTGTATTGCCAGGAAAATGGAATTTTATGCTAACAAAAGTGAAATTCAAAGCCAGGCATGGTTGTGCATGTCTGTAATCCCAGCACACTGGGAGGCTAATAAGACAGGAGGATTGCAAGTTTGAACCTACCTTGGGCAACTTAGTGACTTAGTGAGACCCTGTCTCAAAATGAAAATTTTTTTTAAATGGGCTGGAGATGTAGCTTAGTGTGAAGGCCCTAAGTTCAATCCTTAGTACTAAAAAAAAAATTAAGAATCCTAGATGCATTCACAACCTGATGATGGATGGATGACGCATGCTGTTATGGCTTAGATCTGGAATGCACCCCAAAACTTTCCTATGCTCAGAAGCAGAGCTTTTGGAAGGCGATTGGATCATGGGCCACTATATGCATCAGTAGATTCACACACTAATGAGTTCAGTACCTGAGTGCTAGGAGGTGGGGCCTGGTCAGAAAAAGCAGATCACTGGGAGTGTGGCCTGGAAGGGTTATGTTCCTTCCTGGCTCCTCCCATGGTTCTCTGTTTCCTAACCCCCATGACATGAGCAGCTTTCCTCTGCAAGACCCTTCCATGCCGGCCAACTATGAACTGAAACCTCTAAAATCCATGAGCCAAAATAAACCTCTCCCAGCCTGCTGCAGACAGACAGGTCTGCAGATGCCCTACTGAGGTCACAAGTTGCTCGGAGCATGCCGAATCAGCCTGCGCCCCGGCAGCAATCCACTGGACACACCCCCACCCCCACCCCC
>NW_004624809.1:172652-202133 GCF_000247695.1 Heterocephalus glaber
ACCTACTTCGAGAACCTCTACTCCAATAAAATGGAAAATACAGAAGAAATGGGCAGATTCCTAGATACATACAAATTGCCAAAGTTAAATGAAGAAGATATAGAAATTCTAAACACCCCAATTACAATGAGTGAAATTGAAAATGTAATAAAATATCTACCAACAAAGAAAAGCCTAGGTCCGGATGGCTTCACTGTTGAATTTTACAAGACATTTAAAGAAGAACTAATACCGTTACTCTTTAAACTCATCAAGGAAATTGAAAGGGAAGCAATAATTCCAAATTCATTCTTGGAAGCAAGTGTGACTTTGATTCCAAAACCAGGGAAAGACCCAACCCAAAAAGAGAACTACAGGCCAATCTCCCTAATGAACATAGATGCAAAAATCCTCAACAAGATACTGGCAAACAGAATACAGAGGGTCATCAAGAAGTTCATACACTCTGACCAAGTCAGATTTATCCCAGTGATGCAAGAATGGTTCAGCATTCATAAATCAATAAATGTAATGCACTATATTAACAGAGTCAAGGACAAAAACCATATGATCATCTCAGTAGATGCAGAAAAAGCATTTGACAAAGTCCAGCACCCATTCATGATAAAAATGCTACAGAAAATTGGAATAGAAGGTCTTTATCTTAACCTGATTAAGGCTATCTATGAAAAACCAACAGCCAACATCACACTAAATGGTCAAAAACTGAAAACTTTCATGCTAAAATCAGGAACAAGACAAGGATGTCCCCTATCACCACTCCTGTTCAATATTGTTCTGGAAACATTAACCACAGTAATTAGAAAAGAGAAAGAAATAAAAGGAATAAAGATAGGGAAACAAGAAGTTAAACTGTCATTATTTGCTGAGGATATGATACTTTACATAGAAGACCCAAAAGACTCCGCCAGAAGACTTCTAGACTTAACTGACTGATTCAGTAGAGTAGCTGGATATAAGGTCAACACTCAGAAAACAATAGCCTTCTTGTACACAAATAATAGACTCACTGAGAGAGAAATTAGGGGAACATTTCCATTTACAGTAGCATCCAAAAAATGAAATATCTAGGAATCAACCTAACAAAGGAAGCAAAAGACCTCTACACTGAAAACTACAGCACTCTGAAAAAAGAGATCAAAGAGGATACAAGAAAATGGAAAGACATCCCTTGTTCCTGGGTAGGAAGAACCAATATAGTGAAAATGGCCATGCTTCCAAAACTACTGTACAGATTCAATGCAATGCCAATAGAAATTCCAACAATATACTTCACAGAACTAGAGAAAAGAATCCAAAAATTCATTTAGAATCATAAGAGACTTAGAATAACTAAAGCAATTCTACACAACAGAGACATGGCTGGGGATATCACAATCCCCAACTTGAAAATATACTATAAAGCTACTGTGATAAAATCAGCATGGTACTGGCAAAGGAACAGACCTGAGGATCAGTGGAATAGATTAGAAGATCCAGAAACAACTCCAGATATGCTCAGCCACCTCATCTTTGACAAAGGAGCCAACCACCATCATTGGAGGAAAGACAACCTATTTCATAAATGGTGTTGGTAAAACTGGATCTCAACCTGCCAAAGATTAAAACTAGACCCACACCTATTGCCATGCACTAAACTAAGATCGAAGTGGATTAAAGATATAAATATTAAGACAGAAACAGCAAACTTGCTGGAAAATAAGTTAGGTAGAACTCTTGAAGACATTGGCATAGGAAAAGACTTTATGAACAAATCCTCAGCAGCACGGGAACTAGCCGAATCAGCAAGTGGGATCTCACCTTATTAAAAAGCTTCTGCACTGCAAAAGAAACCACCAACAGAGCTAACAGACAACCTACAATATGGGAAAAAAATTTTAGCAGCTGTACCTCAGACAAAGGACTACTATCTAGAATATATAAAGAACTGAAAAAAAATCAGACCTCCCAAATTCAAAGACCCATTTCAAAAATGAGCATCTGAAATGAACAGACATTTCTCATTCAAAGAGGTAAAAGCAGCAAACAAATATATGAAAAAATGTTCAACATCACTGGTCATTCAAGAGATGCAGATGAAAACAACACTGAGATTCCACCTCACCCCAGAAAGAATGGCTGCTATCAAGAAATCAACCAATAACAAATGCTGGTGGGGGTGTGGGGAGAAAGGAACCCTTCTCCATTGTTGGAGGGAGTGCAGACTCATGCAACCACTGTGGAAGTCAGTATGGAGATACCTCAAAGAACTAGGACTAGAGGTCCCATATGACCCAGCTATTCCCCTGCTGGGTATCTTCCCAAAAGAATTAAAAGAATCATACCACAGTGATATATGTGCACCCATGTTCATAGCGGCACAGTTTGTAATAGCTAAAGCTTGGAAGCAGACCAAGTGCCCATCAACTGGAAACTGGATAAAGAAAATGTGGTTTTTTTATAAAATGGAGTACTACTCAGCCATAAAGAATGAAAAACTAGAGTCATTTATAGCTAAATGGATGCATATTGAGGCCATCCTCTTAAGTGAAATAAATAGGACACACATGTAAATACTGAATAGTTTCACTAGTGTGAGAAACTGATAGTGTAAATGAGGATTAAAATGATTAAAATAAATAATTGATAATTTGAAATAGGAAGAAAGGTCCAAAGATGAAGGAGTGAAGGGAGGGGAAGGGGAAAGGAAAACAGGGAAAGGAAAATCTATGAGAAAAGAAAAAAAATGGAAATGAAATCTATGTAAATAGGGAAGGGGCGAGGGGTGAAAGGCGCACAGGTAATGGGGAAAAAAATAAGAACCAAGATACATCATGTACAGGTACACACACCCAATGATAAATGTAAATGAATTGTATACCTAAAGTGTACCAATAAAATGTACCAATAAAATTAATTTTTTTTAAAAACACAAGATAAACCTCTTCTCCTTTAAGTTAGGCATTTTATCCTACTGACAAGAAAGTGACTGAGACAGATGCATTGATTTTTCTCCTGGTCTGACCTTTCTCACTCTTGCACACTGTTTACTATAGTATCAGCCCATCCTCAGGAGTCCCATTCCCATTCCTCTGCCCTGCCTCTCTCAAGTGAGGACAGTCACTAGAGAAAAGCCCTTTGCACACTGAAGCTTAGTGAAAGCAGACAGTGAGTAACTGAGACCCTCCACATAAATAGGAAAAAAGGGGGAATGTGTAGTTTACATGATACATGCTTCTAGGGTAAAGGACAGTATATTACAAATACAAATGACACTTTTAGAACAGCACGTTGTGTATATTATAATTCCTAACATTGTAAAACAATGTTAGGGGTTCCTCAAAGAGAAAAGGGACCATCTGTTGGTTCATGACATGAAGCAGATGGAAGAGCATCTGAGAAGAGCTGAAATATTTTTCTTCCCAATATTGCCATCCACTTGATCATCACTTGCCTAGCCTAAGAAAGGAAGGGTGCTTTCTTTTTTTTCTTTTTTGGGGGGAAGGGTGCTTTCTTATGCCAATAAGATACAGTACTTCAGGGCACCACAGAAATGGTGGAGTCCCTCAGAATTCATTCCAGTCACTGAGCACCATTTATGCTCTGAGTGCACCGCCACCTCATGGTTGTCAAATGCAACCTTCCATTCTTCCCAGGGCACAGTGACTATGAGAACCAAGCTTTGTCCCTCCTAGTTGTTCTCTGATGTCACTATTTCCATTATTATTCGGTACAAGATTTATTTTAAAGTTTTTTTAAGTCTTCAAGTGGAAAGAACCAAATAAAACAAGCTGGATATGATGGCACATGCCCATAATTCCAGCACTCTGGAAAGCTGAAGTAGAAGGATCACAAATTCAAGCCTTGCCTGGGCAACTTAGTTTCTTAGCTAGACCCTGTCTCAAAATTAAAAAGAAAAGAAAATTTTAAGGGCTGGATATGCAGCTCAGTGCAAAGGCCCTGGGTTTGATCCCAAGTCCCAATAGATCGATTAGATAGATATAGATAGATAGATAGATAGATAGATAGATAGATAGATAGATAGATTGCAAATAACCTCACTCTTTTATCAAAAGAAACTTCAACATGCTCCACAGTCATTACAATGCTCACTGAAATTCAAGAACTGGCCCCCAGCATATTCCACTTTACTACATATATAGAAGAAAATCCTTTATAAACACTGTGTTACTAAGTTCTTCATGTAACCTTAGAGGTTGAGATGAATAAATCAGGATATCTGTTGTTTTGTTTGTGAGGTTTGGTTTTGTCTTCTGAGAAGGAGTTGAAAGATGGGCAAATAATTCAAGATAAAATCATACGTGATAAAAGTCTAAAGAAGTGAGTTATACATATGCTCCAGAGGGAGATTACTATGGTAGGATTTACACATTTTTACAACCTGAGTTAAGCCTGTTCTATGGCGTTTCCCAATTAGAATCTATGAGGGAAGGATTACTTTGTTAGGAAATCAAAGCAAAACAGCTTCCAAAGTATCATATGTCCTTTCCCTCAGACATATATACAAAAAAACGCTTTAGACAAAGGCACCCAGTGGACACTGTATAGTTCAGCATATCTTCAGTAAAGCCTCTCTGGACTAAATCAGCTCATAGCAGTTTGAAATGAAGTGCCCAATCATCAGAACAGCTGCATTTTAAGTAAAATATCTTGATTTCGTCAACCAACCAATTATTCAGACTGACTTCTCAGTGTGTCACACAAACAGACAAAGTCCATTTAAAAGTATTAAGAATCTACTAGAAGCCAACAAACAAATGAATTCTACTTCAAAAATGGTTCATATGTGATAACAATATCCTTTGTTCAGGTTTGCAAACTTAATCAACTCTTTTAACTTTTTTTTTTAACTTTTGTGTCACAACTAGCCTCAGAAGCCCCCTGAAGCTGACCTGGCCCTGCCTGTTTCAGATCCCCAGAATTCAGACCTCTGATTTTCCCTGTACCAAATGGTCTCAGCAGCCAACTGCAAAGTCAAAAGTTTTGTGTTGCTCTTTTCCAGAAGGCTCCTGGAAAGTTGAATGATTGCCCAGGTAACCCAACCCCATGGTGAGTCTGCTTGGGACAAAGATCCTCAAGACACAGGCTATAGCTAAGGCAGATCTAGTCCCTTCTTTGCTGTCATTTGAAGTAATTGTAACCTAATACAGAAATCCTTGCGAAGGACCCTATGGTCAGGCTTCACCAATTCCATAAAATGCCTGAGTTGTGCATTTCCCTAAGCAGATTGTCTACAGTGTTCTACAGTTTCTCACACAGTCGGTGATAATAAGGATTCTGACATTCTCGTCTAAAGAGTGAAGGCAGTAGAGTTAGAATCCACCCCTTAGGTCTCTTGACTCACATTATACCTTAAAAATTCACATCTTTGTGTCTTGTGTACTACTTATGTATTGAGGAACAAAATAAGGTTAAGTAGTAGAGATTTGTCACAGTGGTGTAAATAAATTAAGGATTTATTCTTTCTTGTAAAAGAAACATGTGAAAAGGCAAATCCAGTGTCTTTGTGCAGCCAATGAGCTGTCAGTAGAGGCACAAGGTTCTTCTGTCAGGCCACTCCGCCATGCTTAACACCTAGCTTTGTATTTTAGGATGACAGGAAAGCTGCTATCCGTCTGCTTTTCTTTTAAGGAACCTTCTAAGATGGTTCCACCATACAATTTTACTTTACATTGTACTAGTCAGAACTTATCCAAAAGGGAAAGTAAAAACTAAAACCTTAAAAAGCAACTTACTGCTCCCTCTATCCTCTAAAACAATGACAGCAAACCTTTTAGAGATGAGAGCCCCAACTGTACCCCAGAACCCAGCTATTTATCACAAAGTGCCAACACTGCAATTAAACCAGAATACTGAGGTTTTAGTTTAGAAAAACAACTCCTATATTAACATCTTTTTTCTTAAAAGAAAAACAACATGCATGCCATAGGTTCACCATCACTGCTCTAAAAGAAAATCAGATTTTGGTCATGAAAGACACATTCAGTAGGCATACAGAAGTCTGCTATGTCTTTTTATGAAAAGAGGTGTTAATAAAGTTGTTTTCTGCATAGGGTTCCTTGAGTATTCTACCTGTTGCAACATAACCACCTCCTATTGCTCTGTTCATCTCAGTCCTTGAGAAAAAAAAAGTGGGAAAAGAAAGTATCTCTGTCATCAGATAATTTCTTCACTTTTCTTCCCATGCATAGCTACACTCAGCCTTCCTCAGATTTTCCCTGAGCTGTCCTGGTGAGCTAAGTTCACTTTATTCAAGCCCAGTTGGGCCTCAGCTTATAGCTCTGTATCTCTTTCTGTATTCTGCTTCACTTACTATGATTTACACAGTGAATCCGATGGGCTGTTTTCCTGTCTTTTTGTAAGAAAAACACTCAGAACCCCATTTGTCTTTCTTCCCTGTGAGGGCTTCTGATTTATTACCCAGAATGAGTTCTCAAGACGACACCAGTCAGTCCAGGAGCACAGGCATCTGCGTTCTCTGGGGGTCAGGTGGGAGAGAAGCACCTTAAGTCCATATATTGCTGTGTCCCTGGGCATATTCCTTCTGTTTGCCATGCCACTGCTTTCCCATGAGTAAAAGGGCACGGATCATGGCGACTCCGAACGTGGAGCGATCCAGCTCTTGCACCTGGAAGGTGGCATTTTCATCCCTTCAGAACACAGAGATCATCCCAGTTGAGGGCAGGCCGCCCCAAAAGAAGGGCTTTGGGTCCCGTGGGAAGAGGCCAGGCCCCAATCCACTGGGCAGAGGACAGGCAGCATTCTGACCTCAGTGGATGCTTGGCTGTGTCCTCTCAGCCAAAAGGCTGAGGGCTGTAGTCTGAGCCCTGAGCTGCCTGGGAGGTGCAGTCAGAGGAGGAAATGGCACCCCTGGGGATATATGTGATCATCTTCAGGACAAACTGGGAACAGCTTCTTCCATCCAGAGTGTTTTTTCTATTTGGTTTTCTTCCTTGAGAACTCTGTGTGTCGGGGTCACAACTGCTGTGTGGAAGGGGCTCTTTAAAAACAATCAAGCTGCGAGTCCCTGGATGCTGCTGGCTGGGCCGTCTCTCTCCTCTGCCTGCCAGAGAATACAAGCCTGCCTCACTTCCTGTGGAGCTAGTCGGGGCAGAACATCTTTCCTCTGGATCCTCTTCTCAGCAGCAGCCACAGCAGTAAATCTTCAGAGAGGCCTCATTAGGCAAGTTCCTTTCCGAACTCCCTCCACCCTCCAGACCTCTTGCCGCTCTAGGATGTTTTTATTTTTGCCTCCTCAACTTGTGTTTTCCTCACCCCAGCACCCAGGCCTCCTTACCCTGCTTTCACTTTCCTTGATAGACTCTTTCCTTGGACTCTATCCAAAGGGTGTGTTCATGCAATCAAAAACTTCCCTTTGTGTTTTATCGAATCAGTGAACATATCAGATAAGGGCCAGCAAAGGAAGGGAGGGAGGGAGGGAGGGAGGGAGGGAGGGAGGGAGGATAGCAAGGAGGGAGAGAAAGAGGGAGGGGTCTCCTGGGCTGGGCTGGCTAGGGGTAGGGGAGCAGGAGGCACAGGAAGGAGGCAGAAAGGAAAGCTGTACATTAGCATTTAGGGTCCAGGAGGTGCTGCATACACGGACACATGGGTGTTGGAGTGACCTCCCTCCATCCCTTTCCAGCCCCTTCTCAGGAGGCTGCATGGCTTTCCAATGCATAGCAAAAGACGGTCTACAACTTGAAAAGAACACAGAGATCAAATCAGACACAAGATACAGAGAGACACAGACACCAGAGCATTCAATAGTTAATTTTTAGCAAACCCAAATTGCATTTCCATCATGTGCAAGCAGTCAGCTGCTATTGTAGGTCACCAAGATACAACACATTATTTCTACAGTTTGTGGAAAACATTAGGCAGCTGTAATAAAGTCAATGGTATTTCCTTCCTTACTGAAACATGACTTCAGTAAATCCCCATTTAAATTTTTTTCCCTTTCCAAACATTTCGCTCCATCTGCACGATAAGTCAATAAAACAAATTAAAAGTTAAAATGCCTAATGAAATTTTATCAGGCATGAAATGGCATTTAAACCGGAGTTGTCACCCGGGCTTAGCTGGGTGAAAACTGACCCAGACTTGGGGGGTTATAAAAAGCAGGGGGAGGGTAACAGCAAATTTCAGTGGCCTTTATGTCTTGCAGCCACTGAAGGAAAAAAAAAATCATTCCAAAGAAGCATTCCATGAAACAGAGGCTCTGCGCAGCTCAGATTTTTACAGGAGATATATCACTTCTGTAAACCTCCACACTGTTTTAGGCCACCATTCTTCCTTTATTCACTTGTTTGCACTGACATGCTTATTTCAAAATCAACCTTCATCTGTGTACCTCTTCAGGAGCCTAGGAAAAGCAGCAGGTAGAAAGGCTGAGAATGTGGCCGATGAAGTGGCCTTTGATGGGAAGGGCAGGAGACTTAATTCTTTATCTCTCTTTAAGAAGGGAATCAGATGCTCCATGCAGACCCAGAAAGACTTAAATAAATGGACACAACATTGTTTTAAAAATCTTTCTTCGTTGTTTAAATTTTTATTTTCATGAATGACTTACTGCATCATCCTTGGGCTATAATAGATGTCTCATTTTCTTGAGAACCTGAAAAGAAAAGGAGTCATTCAATGATTATGTGGATATTTCTGAGTGTCATCATCTTAAACCTCTAAATTTCTAAACCCTAAACCCCAGAATCTACCCTCCCACAGGTCACCACTGAAATCAAGGGGCTATGTCCACGAAGGGACAGTGGAGTCACACCTTCTAACTGGAAAGCATATTCAGAACTTCTGGACATTTCCAGGGTTTGTAACCAGAGAGGTGCTTTTCACAGCACTTGGCCTAAGAGGGGCCTTGCTACTGTCCAATCTGCAGGGCACAAGGAGGGGCTCTGCCGTTCTGAGCAGTCCCTCCTTATCCCATTTTGTTTTCTGTCTTCTCAGTTACACGTGGTCAACTGTGATCTGAAAACATTAAATGGGAAATTCTAGAAATAAACAATTGCTGAGTTTTATAATTTTTATTACAGTATATCATTATACTTGTTGCCCAAGACAGGACAGAATTGGAAGAGTTCATGGTGTTGCAGGCAGGAAGCAATGAGACTTCTTTCTTCTTTCCCTTTTTATTCCGTTCAGGGTAGGAGCCTATTGGTTGGTACCACCCACACTCAGATTGGGTGTTTCCTCTTCAGTATATCGATCATCTATACACAGAACTGTCCTAAACCAATTAGTGGACAAATCCAGTATCACACACCCATGATCCAGTACCACACCCATGATTTAGTCACTCCCAAAAGCCCTGCCTATTACTGCATGAGACTTTGGGGGTTCATCTCAATATAAGCCATAACAACATCTCCTGAGGATAGGGGCAGGACTGCTGGACTGCATCTTGTTCATTTGTAGTGGCTCTGAAAATCAGCATAAGATGGTATTTTTTTCATACTATTTTCCCTCCCATTGTTCATTAAAATCGCTGAGGAGTCCAGAGCCCAACCAACTTAGATGCAAGTTCTTGCTTCCATCCAGCAACTGGCTATCAGGTAGGTAGGAAAGGATGTATGTAGGTGCAGGCAGCATCGCAGCACTGCAAGCATGGACAGATCTTATCAGTGTCTACCCAATCTTGATGCTATTCAAATTCCCTTAATTAAATTCCTTTAATTCAGTCAAGGTGGTACAACTTGCAAGTATTGCACAGGTATCAGTACCTCCCAGACAGGCTTTTTTAAATCAATTTTTTAAAAAGCTGGGTCTGCAAGTTCAGGAAAGGACATGCTCAATTTCATTAAATTCTGACTTTCTGTAATAACAAGCAATTTACGCTAACTTTTTAAACTTTTACCTCCTCCCATATTAACACCATTAATTCTCTCATGTTAGAGATGCTATGCACTCAAACACACAAAATTCTTTCCACAAAGTATTTGTTGATAATATTTGAGGGGACAGTTGACTGGAAAGAAAAATATTTGTAAATATTTGCAGCAGGTACACACAACTTCAAGAGTGCAACACTGGTGATTTACAGATACACATCAGTCTCCAATGTTTAAAAGCTCATCCACCAAGCCCCAACCAAGGAAAACTATTGCCTCTCTGCACCGGAGCACACATGTGCAGAATGCTTGAGCAGTTGTGATCTACAGGGTCAGTCAAAGAGGGAGACAGACAAGGGAAATACAGACTTAGGGAAATGCCTTTTGGACAGACACATCGCTAAAACTATAATGCAACATGGTAGAATCAGCAATCAAGCTGGATATGCACTGAAAACAAAAGGATAATGCTTTGCTGTTGTGCCTCTTTGAAAATACTGCTAGTCCCAGAGCAGCTTTCTTGATCACATCACCCACAGGTAGAAACCTCACTAGAAACAGCAGTGGGCCAGTTGCTTACATAATATGGAGGCTTTCATTAAGAAAAATGTAGAAACAATGCATACAAAATTAGGTATGGAGTGAAGATCTATTGAGAAGGGACCTATGCAAAGGAGTGGCCCTGAGGTTTAAGCTACATAAGCTTCCAAAACATCTACCACTGGTAACAGTTCTCTTTTTCTACAGAATGAATGCTGTGTGAGTACATACTGTTCAGGTCACTTGTACAGTTCTCAGACTAAGAAATGGGCTGTGACTCTGTAGTGAGAAGGCCTGTTATGGTTTTGCAAAGATTCACGTCATGTTAACATTTCCATATCATAAGGCTAACTCTTGACCATAGTATTTCCAATGGACAGGTGGACACTTGGTCTTGAATTTGAGCCCCAGTAGACACCACAACCTCAGATTATACCTTTTAGAGGAGCATGCAGATCTGGGCTGTGTAGTGCTGGATCAGAGCCCCTGCGCATACAGAGATAATCAGACTTTTTAAACTAGAATCTTCTACAAGCTTCTGTATTCTTTTCTGTTTTCCCTGCTTCTAACTTTTACATCAAGAATTACAGTGTGGGGCCAGGGATTTAGGTCAGTGGTTCTGGCACCTGCCTTGCAAGCGCAAGGTCCCAAGTTCAATCCCTGGTACCAAAAAAAAAAAAAAAAAAAAGAATTACAGTGTGATCTGCATGTTCAATTCTACTGGCACAATTTACTGTCAATGGGTAAAATGAATCGATTCAAAATTAAAGTCTACTTCAAACAATTTAGAGATTCAAATTGGTTATTTTAAGCTTCGAGGTAGATCAGTCTGATTTAGAAACAATGTAAATGCAAATGCCAATTTAATAATCATTAAGAAAAATGTTATGTATGTTGTCAGAAAAAACTGGTGGTCCTTCATGCTGACCCCCAACCTCATTAAAGAGGATAAAAACAATGATAGAAAACAGTTTTTGAGGCAAGTCCCTGTCAAATCAAATCTCTTCATTCATGGTAGACACAGTCTAATTGTATTAGTACTAACTTTTATAATTCAGATTAAATCTTTGGAATATTGGATCCAATATGCCTTTGTTCATTCTCAGATGAACTGTGTTTTACTGATTGATTCCAGAAGAACACAGTTGTCTCTGAACCATTAAATTCTGCTGTATTTTTGTAACCCTCAGTATTGGCCGTTAAAGAATGAATTCCTCTTAATCCTATAGAAGTACAAAAACTTTGATATTACAACTGCCTATTTATATCACTATTCTAGCCAGAGGCCTCTTAATTAGAAAGTTACAAATATGCTCTTTATATTTCAAAATTAGATTAAAATTAGATTTTTAAAAATTAGATTAAAAGTGCCCCAATTTTTAGAGAGGGATCTGGGTGGACACGAGTAGAACAGTTAATCATCTTTCAACACAAAGCTGGTTTCCTGGAAGTTTAGCCCTAAAAATAAGTGTGGATGGTGGTCATAACAATGGTATCAAAATAACCATCTGTTCTCAAAGCAATTGAAATTTTATCCCAGATTGGATATAACACACATGCAACATACAGCAGGAATTATAAAATTGTTGAAGTTGCCATGGTGGTCACCAGTTAAGAAATTCAAAGTCTATATATTTCCATGAGCCTAAGCAATTTTTATTGAGAATTTTATGTATATCTGAAATATACATAGAGCTTTCTTGAGGAACTTCAAACCCATGTTATATGTATATATCCATTTTTTATCTCTCATATACTTGGACACCATGCACACAAACGCACACACACACCTAACACACACAAGTGATTGGTCATTTCCAGCTATTTAACTGTCTGCCACAAAGCCAAGAACTTCTGAGTCACTCAGGAGGCAAATCATTTCTGAAAGTTTAACAGAAAAAAGAAAATATGAACTCATAGGAGAAGCCTCTGAGCCCCATACAGAACCCACATGCACTTACTTTTCTCTCAATCCCAGAAAGCTTGATTATCTCATTTCTAATATAGCTGTTCCATAATCTTATTATCTCTTTGAAAAATAAAAACCATATCAACAGCACAGGAGCAAGGCAATTAAGTGAACACAGGAAGTAAAAAGCACAATAACTTGGACCATCTAGTGCAGGGGCAATCAACACCATATTTTCAATAGTTACCAGGTGAGATTTGTTTATGTCCAGCATATGCCATTGTAAAGACACAGAAGTGTGCAATTCATTTCAGAAAAAAACAAGTTTTTAAGCTGATATATTTTGTTCTATTCTTTCAGTAATATTGCCAACAAAATGAGTTATCATGTAAAGATACTTGTCACTCATGATTAAGCTTGTAATTTTATTTCTCTGTAGTTTGGGAGAAAAAATTAATCATTATAGAATTAAGTGTGACATAAGACACACTTCTTCCAATGTGAAAATACTCTAGCAAATGAATTGTTCTTTGTTCAAGAAATCCCTTTGTTGTCTGAGGGAAGAGTTCTCGCATTTAAAAACAAGGATAGAACTTTGTTCTCAGCATAAATCCCCTTGATTTGTGATTTGATTAGTTCCCTCGACTAATGATTTTAATGCTTCATTTCCATGAACTTAATTGGTGAAAGTGATTCTACTTTCCCTGGAATTCCCAAGACTTCAAAAGGCAAGCTCTTGGACCGGGGATTTAGCTCAGTGGTTCCGGCGCCTGCCTTGCAAGCGCAAGGTCCTGAGTTCAATCCCCGGTACCAAAAAAAAAAAAAAAGCAAGCTCTTTGCCATTTCAAATGCAACCTGTACAACCTGTTTACAGAGCCAATGAACTGAGGACCCAAGAATCCAGAAACTATGGGAAAACAAGATAACTTGACAGTCTGAAAAGTAGAGCTGTTCGGCCACACTGTCCTCTTGCCTCCCACTGGGACCTGGGATTAGTGGCCTCCACGGCAAACTGTACACATCACAGATATGAAGTGATCCGATAACAGGGTTCATCTGCAAAAGGACATGAAAGCAAAAATTTACAATGAAATCTTGGATAGTTAAGGTTTAGTAGCAACTGATGTAAATTCCCAAATGAAGCAAAGGAATGTTTCCAGAATGTGCACAAGTATTCAAGTACTTAAGTATAAAAAGACATATTCCCTTACAGTATTTCCAAATTTGAACACTCTATAAAGAGTGTAGTGAAAGTTGGGAGGTCCTCTACCATCTGATCTCAAGATTTAGCATAAAGCTACAGTAATTAAGTCAATGTGGTATTCACATAAGGACCAACACAGAAGAGCGAGGAATAGATCCACACATACATAGTCCAGTGGTTTTCAGATGCCCACGTTATTCAAGGGGGAAAATAGATATTTTTAATAAATGGTACTGAAAAATAGGTTTCCGTATGTAAAAATTATGAACTTTTGACTTCATACAGAAAAATGAACTCACAATGGCTTAAAAATTAAGCATAAGGGCTAAAAGTTTAAAACTTCTAGAATAAACAGAGAAAAATCTTAATTACTTTGGGTTAGCAAAGGTTTCTTAAGACTCAGAAATCATGAGTCATAAAAGGAAATATTGATGAGTTGGCATGAAATTTAAAATTTGCATTCTCTGAAAGGTAATGTAAAGAAAATGAAAAACCAAAAGAGCTTTCAAAACTCATAAGGAAGTACACTGCCCAATTAAAAAAAAAAAGACAAAAGATTTAAATAGGCAATTCTCCACAATATTCACCAGATGGCAAACAGATGAATATCATTAGTCATTAGTCAATAAGGAAATATCATTAGTCCTTAAGGAAATGCAGATTGAGACCATCATGTGATACTATTAAGCACTCCTCAGAGAAGTTGGAGTTTAAAAGAATGACAATAGCAAATGTTAATGTTAATGATATAGATTACCTGAAATTGTCCTTCAGTGCTAGTAGAAACATAGAGCACAACCACATTGAAGTTTACCTGTTAAACATTAAACATAAACTCACCTTACAAGGTAGCAATTCCACCTTCGGGTATTTACCTAAGAGAAATAAAAACACATATCTACACAAGAACCTATATGCAAGTGTTTCTCACAGCTTTACTCGTGGTCACCAAAAGTTAGAAGTAAACGTTTGACACCTGGTAGATAGACAAAGAAGTTGTGGGTACATTCATATACTAGGAAAAAGTACTCCATGACAGAAAGTAACAAACTAGTGAAATACAGCACAGTGGGTGAATCTCAGCACGTGTCCAGTGAAAGGAGCCTGACACCTCTACCCCATCCCCTGCATCAGCCCTGCCTGGTCGCCCTGGGGACCCTGAGCTATGTGCAGCTGGCATAGCAGAGTGTCAGGAGGGGACAGCATATCCAGACTCTCGGGCGTCCCTCTGACAGAGGAGGACCCAGTCCCGACTGCTGTGGACACAGACCTGGTGAAGCCAGCTGAGCCTGTGGCTTGGTCATGAAAGTCCGTCCTTCAGAGGTCTCTGCTATGCAGACGGAACAGTGCCCGGCAGGACTGGCACCAAGGAGACCTCTGCTGTGTGTCCCCATCTGTCCCAGGGATGTGAGATGAGCCCTGGGTGGAATACCCTGGGAAAGTCCAGTCTTCAAAACAAAGGAAACTTCAATTTGTGTGTTCATAAGAAAATGCCATGCTGTGTCTATCAGACGTGAATTGGGGAAATTGGCAAATCTTAGAGCATAATTGTTAGATAGTGTGTGGACTAAGATATTTTTAATGTTAAATAAAAATTGTGCTAAAATCAGTCTTAATAAGCATCAGCTGTGTGGTATACTTTATAAGTTATGGTATCCTTATATAAGTTTTATGTTATATTTTATAAGTTTTATAAGTTAAGTTGTGGTATACTTTATAAGTTTATGAGTTTATAAGTTATGAAGTACAAATTTTCTGGGTTCAAAAATACCCATTTTCTCAGAAGGGTATAGAAATATCACATATAACAGAGGATAATGCATAATTATTAAAAAAAAAAAAAAAAGAAAGAAAGCCTGACCCAGAAGGCTCTCCACTGTGATTCTCCCCTCCTCATCTTTGCCATTTTAACATAATTACCACTGCAGGGGAACATTAAGGCCCATTGCAGAATACAAACTTTTTGTGTGCATTTTCAGTTTGTTTAAACTCGTAGCACTTTGTATTTTTTGTTTTCTTCTCCACTGAATTACTTATCATTGAAAGTGAAAAAATTTCTCTTGAAAATCAGCCAGCTTTGTTACCAGCAGATGTGCAGTGCTGGAAAGATAGCTCCTGGTAACACTTGGCCACTTCAAAAAAACCTCTCCATATTTCAGAAATGCCCAGAATCCCACCTTCTTTCTGAGTCTGATCCCAGTAAGGAACAAGACTGGGGACACGACTGGTTTGGAAGAAAGGAATTTGAAAATTGAGACAGGAGATGACAGCTGCTACCAGACTGGAATTTTACCAGTAAGAAGAGAAAGACCTGCGGATGTAGTTCCCATTATATGTCACCCCACCAAATTATCAGTGTATTATCTGTTTCTAGTTAATGTTTTGTGGAACTTAATACATTTCTATAATGCATTTCAATAGTCTTTCTTCAAAGTAGGAATATGTGAAAATGAAAGTTTCCACTCAGAATCAGCCATACACTAATTACAAAGATAATACAACTTCCTTCTCTAAATTATTTTGAGAATTAAGTAAGATGATAGCTCATGTTGAAGCTCATATAATACTGGGCACTCAATATGTGTTCATCACATTTTGATTTCCCTTCTCTTTCTTTATACAAAGGAGAATACTTCTAGAACTGGAAAGACCTCAGGTTATGTTGTCCAAAATTTTAATTTTACAAATGAGAAAACCAGGTTCAATGAGATAAAGTGAATTGCTCAGACTCACTGCATCAGAGTTAGAAGTCCAATTTCCATTTCCTCAGTATCCTTTTCCAAGTGCACCTGCTTTCAACTGTGGTGTTTCAAGTGGCTGAGTCTGAGGGAGAATTTAGGGTTGCAAACTCATGCTTCTGGATCTGTGTTTATTTTAACTATTTCCAATTGTGTTTTGTTTGTATGTTTTTTGTTTTTTGTTTGTTTTGGGTTTTTTTACTTCAGGAATGGGAGGCAATGGGAAGCCCTGCTCTTCAAAGACTAGGATTGGCAGATTTAACAAATAAAATACAGGGTGGGAAATTAGATTTGAATTCACATCAACAAGATATTCTTCTTTAGTCTCGTGCAATATCTGAAACATACTTATTCTGGCAACTTCTCTGTCAACCCTATTAGTAATCAAACCATGCTTAGTTCCTAAGCAAATAATCCCAAGCAAAATACCAGTAACAAAATGATCACCATCCCCATAACTAATCTTGTTGTCCTGGCCATTTTTGCCCTGACCATTGTTCCTCACCTACATTCTGACTACCTTTTTTTGGAGGGGGTGGTACTGGGGATCTAACTCAAGGCAGGCGCTGGAACCACTGAGCTAAATCCCCGGCCCATTCACCTACATTCTGAATAACTGCAACAAACCTCTGTGGCCAAGGCTGGAATGCATGAAGATGGTGATGGGAAGGAAAAGATTGGTGTCGCACCAAGAAACATTGGAGGACACATTTGGCCAAAGAGAAAGTATAGAATTCCATGTGGAACCGATGGAAGTTCAAATCCCCCTCTCTCCTACTAGCTGTGTGGCTGAATGACTTGGGGCCAGTTATTGAAAGTACCTCCACTTGCCCAACTTCAGTTTCAGCTTTTTCCTTCACACACAGAAAAAGGCTTTGTGAAGACCACATTTAATAGGAAGAAAGCACTGATCACTTTCTAGAATGTAATAACTACAGTCTTACAAATTATCATTTCTTAAACTCCGCTCACCTGTTTTGTATGCTTTTTACATATTTGATATAGTTCCCAATACACATTGTCTAGACAAAAGAGCAGACTGGTGAGGGTTTCTAAATGCCAAAATGCAGAGCTTGGGTGCTGAATTTTATCCCACAGTTATGAGAGAACTATTTTTATCTGCACAATGTTTCAGCCTCGGAGTCAGGCAACTTCCAAGTTCTCCCTGAAAAACCAACTGGGTTGTCACATAGCATATTATTCCCTGTATAATCACCAGTACAAGTCAAACTCATCTGCTTTCTCCAAGCTTCTTCTTCAGCTCCAACTTTGATGGAGTGGGAAATAAGAAGTTATATACCTCTTCCCACTTACCTTCTTTGTGGTATGTGGGACATGGACAGGTATCAGACACAACCCCCAAAATAACTTGCTCCACCACAAAGTTACTAGTGGAATACCCTTGTCCAAAACAATCAACCCTTTGAATTGTCTGTACAACACGTTTCACATCACCTAAGCCAGTAGGTTTTTTAGAATTAAAAGCCTCCAGAATGGCACCTTTTTATAGTTGCTCCTCAGTGTCTGTGTTTTTGTTCTGATGTCTTTAGAACATAACATTGAAATTTCATGACTCGTAGGTCCCTGGGGTGTTCTTCCTCACATCTATTAGAAAAGTCTTGTCATTCCGTTTTGGGGAGACTTTCCAAAATTAAGGAACAGTTGTTCCAAACAACTTGATTTAGAAAATGGTTTTACCAGATATTTTAGACAGTTGATATCTGAGTGACTCAGATTCTCTTACTCACCCTTACCCTTCACACTGTGCAGGCTAGAAGGGTCACCAGTTCCCTTGCTCCTGCCTTTAGGACTTGCAGATGTGTGCTATCTGCCCCTGCTGTTTGGTCAACTTCAAATGCTTCTAATCTTTTTATAACCAGTTCTGTTGGCTGTTATCTGGGTTCCTTGTAGTGCCTTGTCTATTGTACAGTTCTAACAGATCTCCACCCTCTTCCCTGGCAATTAGAAGGGCAATATAATTATTCAACAATATGCTAGAGTCTTCTATTGGATAAGCTTTTTAATTGGACATTTTCACACTTTGCATTATGTGTGTGAAAACAATTACCAGATTTTTTTCTGAAAAAAATAATTTTTCCACAATTTTGTGAACTAAATACCAAATAAAGTCCCAGAGCACCCTTCCACCTTTAATACACCCTGCACTTTCTTTCCTTTCCATGCTCAGAGAGATAAAGATTGTTTCCTTCAACTTGGAAAGATTAATTATACCTATGATTGTCTTTTGTGTACTGTTTTAGTTATTTTTCTCATATAATTTTACCACACTTCTTATTCTTGTCCTTACCTGTGTGGCTCTATAGTAACTGAAATCACGAATTCCATATTTACTGGGAAAAGCAACGGACTTAAAAGGTAAATCTTCATCCAGCCCCAGTGACTTTGCCAAGGCAGGTCACAGCTCCGAGCTTCAGAATCCTTATCTTTAAATGTCAAAAAGACACCTACTCCCTTTGGTCCCATGCCCTGTACACCTCCACCTCTGAAATGCCCATCATTACACCCACGGGACTGCCCATATCCCGGGGCATCCAGCACCGAACATTTTTTACTGTATTTCAATGTTTGACCATTAGTTTTTGCCAACTGACTTCTCATATGCTTTCTTACTGGCTCTAAGTAACTTAGTTATCATCCAACATAAAGAACTTCAGTCATTTTTGAATTTTAGGGTTAGATCTGCTAACCTAACTATAGTTAGACCTATTATCTATGTAACTTAAATATTATTTATGCAATTTTTTCTAAGCCCTGAAAATATAATTTAAAAGTGAATTTGTACCTTTCTTGTTCAACTTGTAACACTGTCTCAAAACTTTTTTCTTAGAAAAAAAGATATGAGGTGATAGGGATTAGTTATAAACCACACTGGTAATCCTCCTTCTGTGCAGAACAAATTAGGAGGCCTACAACTAGATGTATTATGGACACAGGAAAAAATAAATTCCAAATGAGAGTTTTAAGGGCCTCTCAATCATTCTTAACACTTTTCAGTTCTCCTCTTCTCAGAGCCCAAGTCTCTTCTTGGTTGACTTTTCAAGTACATTTGATTCCCTATAGCAATAGAGCTTAGGATTTCCAGGAAACTGCCCTGGGGTCTAGGCAGGAGTCTTAAGATAGGAGTTACCTACAACTTGGGTCCAAATCCTTGCATTATCATAGACCTACAGCCCGGGTGAGGGCCACTGAACCACAGTGACAGGCAGAAAGTAGCTGCGAAACTGGGACTGACCACAAGCCACACCCAGTTCTGCACTAACAGCCTCCTCCCTAGACCCAACAGTATGTGGGTGGAAACACGAAGAAGGGGGCAGCTCAACCTGGAAGATGAGTGTCAGTTAAAATTGAGAAGAGGCTAGCTGCGCCTTTTGGGGTGGTTTCCTTTCAATGTAAGCATATCACAGGTCACACCCTGAAAACTGAAAGGGTGATACTCTGTGTTCTCTCCAGCCCTATTTCCTTGCCTGGGTTCAGGCTCCCAGTGTCACTGGACTACCCTAAAGCTCTACAGTTGTTCGCATCCTGTCTTCAGCTTCATTCTTTTGCACTTCACCTTCCACATAATGGTAACAGTATCTCTCCCCAAAACTCTATAATCTGCACAGGATTCCCCTCTAAAGAGCTCTTCGCTCACTCATGATCATCCTCAGAACAGACAGAGGTCTTTCCCATCACCTACCCAGTGTCTTCCATAACCTCGATCCTTCTTATTTACCTTGCTTCCTTCCTTGCTCTTCTTGCCCCTCTTGCATTGTAAACTTCAGCAGTGCTTAATGTCCAACATATCTGAACACAAAGACAACTCCAAGCTTCTAAAGTACTCTCTTCTCAGCCCCTCACCTGTTTGTTCTTTGGTTACTTCACATTCAACCTATCTGATAAAGGTACAGATGGGTAGATAAAACTCACATGCAATCTTTAAGGCTCAATTCATAAAAAGTTAATAGGAAAATGGTATTTTGTTGCAATTGTATTTGCAACACTATCATTACTGATTACATCCAAGTCTTTTTAAAAATAATTTAATCCTTAAATTTTACCTATTTTTTGTTTGTTTGTTTGTTTTTGAGGCAGGGTCTCCCTTTGTAGTTCAGGCTGGCCCTGAACTCACAATGTTCCCTAGGCTGGCCTCAAACTCATGGTGATCCTCCTGCCTCAGCCTCCCGAGTGCTAGGATTACAGACGTGTGCCGCCATGCCCAGTTTTTACAGAATTTTGAAAAGTAATATATAAAACATTTGTCTAGGAAGAACCATTTGCTTGTCTTATATGTGACAAAAGATTTTGTCCCAACTTTCTGTCTTTTGATACCCTGTTTCAGTGGATAGAATTTTACTTCAATTTGAAGAATTTGCCTGTGGCTAAATTCTGTTAAAATGCTACTGTTGATATCAAATGCTTTGAATTAGTGATTTTGACAAATTGAGAATTATTTGCTAACTTTACTGTTCACAATGACTAAGATATGAAATTCACCTGGGTCTGTTAGTGGATGAATGGATAAAGAAAGTGTGGTGTTTGTACATAGTGGAATAGGATTCACCCCTCAAAGGGAAGGCTCTCCTACCATTTGCAGCAACATGGATGGAAGTGTTAAGTGAAATAATGCCAGATGCAGAAAGACAAATCCCAAAGGTCTCTTTCATATGTGGAAAGTTAGAAAAAAAAAACTGATCTCAAAGTAGAAGAGAGTAAAATAGTAAACTACAGGGGAGAGGAAAGGGAGGGCAGGTACCAAAACACAGGTAGAAGGAGGAAGTTATAATATTTTCCAGCACAATAGGATGACTATAGTTTACAATAACCTATTATGTGGTTTATAAAGAATTAGAGGAAAAGAGCTTGAAGGTTTTAAACACAAAGAAAGATAAGGAGATAGAAACACTAATGCCCTGATTTCATCAATATATATTGCATACATGTATTGAATTATCACATTTTATCCCATCATTCTATACAATTATTACACGTTAATTTTTAAAAGTTAAATTAAAAAATTAACAATTTTTAAAGGAATATCTCGCTAACTTTTAATAAATGCATACAAAACACTTAGCAAGGACAACAATAAACCCAGTTTGTAAGTCACAGACTTCAGCATAGAATAAATGTTCAATAAAACATCACTCCATGGAATGACAAACAGAAAGCCAGAATCCAAACGATGAAGTTACAACCTTTCTATTTGCCTCTAGGTCCCTTCTTTGTGTTTTTAATGGTTTTAGAGTCGTCAGATAAATGATACCTCCCACAAGAAAACTAAGCAAGTAGCATTTTATCTCCATTCACAGTCTCTCTCAGAAGATGTCTATCCCATCTGAAAGTGACCTCAACAGAACCAATCAAACCCAAGTGTTCTCCATTCTAGAAGAACACAAGGAAGAACTAAGCTGAACCTTATCTGGACTCATCAATTCAATAATGTGGCCACTGCCTTGTTCTTTTGATTGTACTTGCTCAAAAACTCCTGAAGTCTTCACCTACTAGCTCTGTAACAGTTCTGGCCTTTTTGGCATTTACATACCCGGTAAATCCTGGGCTAGTTTAGAACTTCTAGGACCATTTGCACTATCAATTCATGGCTGAGGTCCAGACCAAGGTGGAAAGAAAGTAAAATATTAGTCACTGGCTTCAGTTTTCTGATATATAATTCAAATACTGGACAATCTACCCATTTAAAAATGTACAGTTCCATGATTTTTAGTATTTATAGATAGGTAAAACTATCATTGCAGTCAATATTAGGATATTTTCATCATCTCAAAAGAAAATCCTAAACTCCTTATCTATCGTTCCCTTATTCCTCCATCCTGTCTTGCTCCCTACTCAAAATCTTAAGCAATGAATTTACTCTTTATCTCTATAGGTTTTTCTATTCTGGACTTTCATATAACTACAATCACATATATATGATCTTTCACATGTGGATTCTTGCACTTGGCATGCTTTTAAGGTTCATCTATATTGGGACATGTATCAGTACTTTATTCCTTTTTACGGGTGAATATTCCATGGCATGGATATACTACATTTTGTTCATCTTTTCATCAGATGATAGATATTTGGGTTGTTTTCATGTTTCACTACTATGAAGAATGCTGCTGTGAATATTAGGTACAGTATTTCTTGCTACTAGGATAGATGCATTTTCTAACAAAGCAGACTGCTTTTCATGCTAAATAAAAAATTGTTTCAGACATACATTATGGAAAATAATTATCTTGATAGGTCCTTGGTGGCTATTAAGTCAGACAACAAATATTAGTCATTATCATTTGTTGAGTAATGTCCTAGACATAAGAGAACCAAACATACATATAGGTAGGTTTTCAAGCTAGGAATATACTTTCTTTAATAGGTGCTATTCAAATTTTATATTTCCTCCAGAGTTAGTTTCATTAATTTGTCTTCTAAGTTACTTCTTAGAAGTTGTCAAATTTATTTCAAAAAAGATTTTTGTAATATGCTTTCTATATCCTTTTAAATTCTGTAAAATCTGTGGTAATGGCTCCTAGATCTTAATGTTGTAATTCAAAAAATGTATAACTGATATTGTGTAACAGGAAGAAAAGGTCTAAAACAGCAGGGGAATTGGGAGGGGTAGGGGAAGGGAAAAAAGGGAAAGGAAAAAATATGAGAAGAGGAAAAAAATGGAAACAAGGTCTTTGCAAATAGGGAAGGGTGGAGGGGGTGAAGGGAGGGCAAGTGAAGGGGAAAAAAATAAGAACCAAGTGATTCATGTAATGGTACAAGATCCCAATGATGAATGTAACTGTATTTTATACCTAAAATGTACCAATAAAGTTAATGGCGAAAAAAAAAAGAGAACGAGACATAGTCCTTACACTTGAGAAACTTATATTCTAGTGTGGAGACAGACAATAATTTTGATGATGATACTGCAGACCAATGATACTTGGGACATTATGGTAGTACAGAAAAGAAATGCAGTCACTTCTGTGTCCCAAGTCCCCATGGATACCTGTAAGTGAGAATAGCACTGAATCCTATGCACAATAAGCACCATGATTCCAAGATGGTACTGGGAAAGTACTATATTATATAATATTGCTTCATGTCCTGGGAAGAATGGAGCAGAGTAGCCCGAGATTTCATCACACTACTTAGAATGGCATGCAATTTAAAACTTGTGGATCATTTATTTCTGCAATTTTCAATTTAATATTTTTTGGACTGTGATTGACCTTAAGTGACTGAAAATACAGAGAACAAAACCATGGATAATGGGGGGCTACTGGGCGAAGGAGGACAAAGGTGGGAGATATAGGTAAGAGGGAACCAATTGCTTAACGGCAATGATTTGTAATAAGAAATGAACCTAGCAAGGGAGGCAGAGGCTACATGATGGAATGCCTTGCATGTGATGATGAGGAATTTGGATTTTATTCTGAAGACCATAAATGGCCAATAAAAATGAAACCACAGAATAAGATTTCAGTTTTCAAAAATCAGCCTGAGACAATCAGAATGACAGATTAGAAAAGGCAACACTGAATACCAAAAGACTATTACAGTAGTACAAGCAAGAAGTTATTGAAGCCCAAATGAAGGCAATAACAGAGAGAATGAACAGAAAAAGAAGTGTTTTGTCAATATTTAGAGACTAGAACTCTCAATGCTGGGAGTCCAGTTGAACGTAGAACAAGTATAGGGAATACAGCTGAGTGGGTAGTTGGCAATACCTGAAGATGACTCCATTTTTGTCCTTGGAAACTTAATGATTGTGAAGTTAATCCTTGAGATGGGAAATAAAAGAGGACAAGGTAGCCAGAAAGACTGAAAAAATCAAATTCTATTTTTTACAAGCCAAACTTAGATGTCCATTCATCAGTCAGAGATGTCTAATTAGTCACCAAATACAGAGATTTTTTAATCCACATTCTTTTTCCAGGTTGAAGACACATGTTAAGAATTAAAACTTATATACAGAGAAAGTTGTAGCCATCCTTGAGAAGGAGCTTAACCAGGTTAAGTTTGTCCAGAATTGAGAATAAGGAGGGGAAAATTTGAAGGTAGAATTTGGCAGAATACCAACATTCACAGTGTTCAAGGCAAAAAGCAACTTCAAGAAGGAGACTGGGAAGGAGTGCCCAGAAGGTGAGGGTGGAGTGTTGAGAAAGGCAAATGGTCAACAGCATCACACACTGTAGACAAGGTAAAGGGGATACTAAATAAGCTCAGCATTTTCTTGGCATTTTAGAGGTGACCAAATGGGGGAAAGTCCCGACGGTGAGTTGGAGGCTCACTGAGGCACTAAGGAATCAGAGAAAGTACAGAGCTCTCTCTAAAAGCTAGGCTGAGCAGGTATAGAAAGTGAAGCTATGGAAGGGGAAGGAACCCACAGAGTAAGGCTGTCAATCCAGGTGGTGTGTCATCAGCAGAGCAGCTAAATCCTGCCTGGGGAGTGCAAGAAAGTCACTGTGCTTGAATAGACACAGAAAAGGATCAAGCAGAATATAAGTTTGTAGATGAAACAGAAATGCCATACAAAGCCTCCCTTCTCTTTGGAAAAAGAAACATGGCCAGGCTAAAATATAAGTCATGAATCTGTGTTGTACAACTTTTTTTTTTTGCAAAAACATTCAATAAATGAATATAAAAGAAGAAAAGGCAAATGGTTGGATTTATCCAGAGATGAATAATATTACCAAGGCAAGAGAAGTGAAAAAGATTAGAAATAAAATGAACAGAATGGCTGAAGAATTGGATGGTGAGATCTAGGTTGATTCAGAGAGGAAGTGAATCAAAAAGAGACTGAAAGACAGAGAAAAAGGGGGCAGGATGATGGTGGAGTCTCACAATAGAAAAGGAGGGAAGGTCGGAATGAGGAAGGATGGGCATTGGAAAAGGGAAGTTTGAGTTGGGAATGAAGAAGCTTTCAGAAGAGTACTGGCCACAGGAAAAGGTAGGTTTCATGGTGTGTGTGTGTGTGTGTGTGTGTGTGTGTTTTGGGCCTCGCTTTGAGTCCAGTCCCACTACCTAGAACACACAGAGTGCAACCTGTTTTCACCAGGTTCCCTTTTCTCTAGCTCATACTGATGTCTTCCCTGGATAACTGAGCGCATGAAGATCCTTTCCTTTAGTAGAACAGTAGGGTGGCCCTTTATCTCTAAAACACAATGGGGAAATGATAGCACAACATCGTTGTATTTCTCAGACTCCACATTGGTCAGGTTTAAAATAAACACTAACCAGTAATACAGTTTACGTAACTGTAAAGTTCAAGTACGACTCCAGTAGCTGCAGACTGTCCCCCCTTTTAACCTCACCACCATTGTGCTCTCAAGATCAAAGTCTTTATTTTATCTACTGTTATCTGCATTTTCATTCCCAATCTTCAATGAGCAGCTGCTTGAGGGTGCTTATGCATACACACACACACACACACACACACACACACGAACAAACAAAAATGTTCAATGTGTTCTTTTTTTTTTTTTAATATGTTCTTAACTATAGACCAGCAACCTTTTTCTGGGCCACATAATATCTCTTTGAAATGCCTCCACTATGCTTTTATAGCACAAAAGAAACCACAGGCAACATGTGAATGAGGCTCCAATAAAATTGTCTGTGAACACTAATTTGGAATTTCATAGTTTTCTTATGTCATGAAATAATCTTTTGCTTTTTCACCTATTTAAAAGTATAATAAGCATGCTTAGCTTGCAAGTTATACAGAAACTGGGCTGGACCAGATCTACCCCTTGTACAATTCCCAAGCTCTAGCCTAGATTTATACTACTAAGAAAACAAAAGAATTTCAGTATAAAGGAAATATTTTTGTGCAGATGCAACTCTTCCTTATTTAGACAAAAATTTTATTAGTAGGTTAATTCTAGCTCCCTCACCCAAACTGTTGAACTTCTCCATTTTAAAGATGGCCTTTGCACTAGTTGAAGCTGGTGCCCCAGAATAAAGTAACACTGTGCTTAAAAGATAAACCTAGGTCACCATCTCCTAAGATATAAAACACTGTTTGCAATTTATAAATGGATACTTTTTTCAGTTTCTTTTCACTTAAAGAGTATTGGAGTCCAGTCTTGGTCAAGGTCATTTACCACAGTGGAAGAACATCACAGTATAGAAACATCAGGGACATGAGATAGCCCTTGAATTGAATCCAGACTTGATTTTATGTTCTTTCTGGGAGAGCTACTTTGAACTCATTCTTGCAATAGAAGCAGGGAAAAGAAACAAGCCCCACCAGAACCTCAGAGTTCAGAGGAGGCTGAGTTGATGCTGGGTCCCATGAGGAAGAGATGTTACCTATCTGCTGCAGGGGAAGTATGAGAAGGCTGGTTCTAGAAATGCATGCAGGAGATGGAGACTAAAGCCAGTGTTGCTGACAGTGTGGGACCAGGCAAAAAGGAAAGATATTTGTCCTCTCCTACATTCTGATATTTCTTCTTTTGGCAGAATCTAAAATAATTGGAAATCAACTAACAAAAGACCCTGAGAAAGCAGAGCTTGTAGGATGGGTTTGAAGCTGACAGACAATAGGAAAATAACAGCACATCAGATGAGTCTCATACAGTCAGGCTTTCCATGTAAAGCATGTTCATATTGTCCAACATCACTCTCCACTGTAAGAAACTTAAGCATGTCATAAGAAGACAGCTCTGTACTTTAAAGCCAGGAAGTGTATATCGCAGAACATGAGAAGCTTTTTTAAATCTTTTAAACGTCTTTCTCACGTATACCTGGTCTGGAGAACTGAGTTTTTCCTACTTATTTATAATGTTCTGATCTAGAGATGGGACTCTTTAATGATTCTACAGAAAGGACAGATTTGTGCCTCCTTTTCTACTTCACCTGATAGCATGCTTTGTGGTGCAAGAGTACTTCAGGCCTTTTTGAAAGATGATTCCTGGGAAGACAAGGCAAAGTCGCTATGGACTGGCCCAGTTCACGAGGAAAGGAATGGTTCCTTTCGTGTTCCTTCAGCACCAAAATCTCAGGATCACATCCACATGGATTTTTCCAAAGTGAACGTAATATAAGGTTCCAGTTTCAGTTTTTAACTTTTGTGTTGTTTGCCATCTCTCAACCCAAATTCTTAAAAACAACAAGAAAGACTTTTTAAATTAACAATTATGATTCAAAGTGTGTTTTGTTCTTCACATTTTCATATTATTTATGATTCACACATCATTAGGTTGCTGGGTATTTTTCTTTCCTTCTTTTCCCTCTTCCCTCCTTCTCTCTTTTTCATCTTTGTATTTTTCTTCTATTTATGGATTTTTCCTTTTGTTTTTAAATCAAAACCATGGGGGGGGGGGGGGTGCGCACACGTGCCTGTGTGTTAACAAAGAGGAGGTGCTGTTAAAGGGGGCTTTCCAGAATTTACTTCATGAAAAAATTTTAGAGTTTTTCTCTAACTTTTAATGAAAGCCAAATGTTAGAAATTGTAATTAAAATGTTTACATTATGTGGATTGCTAGATCTGCAGTGTAGCCAAGCCTGAAAGCTTTTGATAAATTAGAATGAACCACACAGGCTGATCTTTTTTCACTAAAATGCCACAGTGCCCAGAAAACAAATCCACTTCGCATACCCTCTTGTTTCAGATCCAATAAACTGAGCAAACAGAATGCCCTAAAACACCAAAATGCCCATGGTATCACAAGACACCTGAAAATTGTCACCAATAGGAGAACGTGAAGGTCAGTGTTGCACAGGTTGATCTCTGGACTTTTCCCAAACAGTCCTTCACTTGGGGAAGCACCACATGATGCCATGTGGGTGACCATCATGACACCTGGATCAGTCAGAGGCATCACCAATACGTTTTAGGAAAAAACAAGGGAAGAAAGGAAGACTTCCAAGCTGCTTTTTCCTAAATGTCCCACGTAGAAAGCTCTTCCAGACCCCAGAAAACACTTGTTCCATACTATATTTCATGAATAAACCTTCCCTAGTCTGGAAATGTATCATTTTGGAAAATTTCCGAGCCCTCTGCTGCCACAAATGTCTGCCAAAACATGTTTGGAGCCTTCACAGAATCCCCCACCAGGAACATAGAGTAATGCCTTCTCCATGAAGTAAGGAATCACTGGGCAGCAGCCTCTTGATGGCCACTCATATTTACATGACACTTCTGATCAAGGAATAAATCATTCTACATTTCCCTAGAATGTACAGGGGTCTTGGAAATGATCTTGCGGAGGGAGCCATAAATTTTATCTGAGGATCTTTAACACATACTCTATGTAACTTTAATACATACCTCCGACCTACATCTTGAGACCCAGCAGCAGGCTGAACACTAGTTTTTATTGAAAACATTCACTTGGACTCCTTTCCAATTTCACTGGCCTTTGAGGATGACTAGGTTTTAGAGTCCTGTGTTTTAATTGCTGTGGGATTTTCTTAGTACAGTCTCCAGACTTTAACATCTCATTTGGCCAAAAATGTTTTACTCTGGATGGAATAGCCAGTCACCTTGGACTATTGCTTTCAAATGAGCTTTATATCTACACATCACTGCTCTGTCCATGTAGTGTTCTGGGTTTCCCTGGTGGTAGCCAGGGTCTTCAAAAGAATGATATTTAATGTGACTATTTTAGAAATATTCACAAAGTCTAGGCTTTAAAGCTTGCTTAGGATCGTATAGCCATCTTTAAAAATCTAACACTAGTTTTGTAAAAAGCAAAAATAGTTAAAGACTCATTTCCAGATATTAAAGGATTAAAAGACCTTTTCTTTCTAGAAATTAAGAATAACACTGATTAAATTCTGGTTAATGTATTCTTTTTAAAATGATCAGCAATATCTATGTTTTAATAGGCATGAAAAAATAGCTTAACAAAGGTAAATTCACAGAAAAATAATGTGTTAATTCTTCTTCTGCAAGATTTGTGGCAGATTTGCTTTAAAAAACTGCCAATATGTTAACACTTAAACAATCTAGGGAACAATTCTCCTCATGCTCCCATACCTTATCCTCTAAAAGTCATAGCCCTTTTAAAATTCCATTTGAAAAGCTAAAAGAGACTAAAGACCCTATGATAAAATGAGAGAAATTTTAAAGATAAAGGTTTTTTTCATTAAGTTTATTGGTACATTTTAGGTATACAGTACAGGTACATTCATCATTGGGAAATTGTACCTTTATATGATGTGTCTTGGTTCTTATTTTTCCCCATTTCCCTGCTCTCCCTTCAACCCCTCCACCCCTCTCTATTTACAAAGACTTTGTTTCCATTTTTT